>VZTL01057476.1:0-65588 GCA_013400535.1 Scopus umbretta | reverse complement strand
CAAATCAGTTCTCCAGTCTGGTTTATCAGAGGGCTGCACAAAAATCTGTGTTGGCCTATTGGAGTGGCTATACAAAATTGAGAATTAATAGCCTTGGACAGATTAAACAGTACTGATGAAAAATGAGAAGATGCAGCCTAAAGTGGCACTGCACGTTGTTGTGGTTTAACCCGGCAGGCAGCTAAACGCCACACAGCCGCTCGCTCACTCCCCCCCAGTGGGATGGGGGAGGGAATGGGAAAAAAGGAANTGGGATGGGGGAGAGAATGGGAAAAAAGGTAAAACTTGTGGGTTGAGATAAAGACAATTTAATAGGACAGAAAAGGAATGGAAAATAACAACAATGATAAAAGATATACAAAAGAAGTGATGTACAATGCAATCACTCACAACCTGCTGACCGATGCCCAGCCAGTTCCTGAGCAGCAGCCGCACTACCCCAGCCAACTCCCCCTGTTTGTTTTTTTTTTGTTCAGCATGATGCCGTGTGGTGTGGGACATCCCTCGGGCAGTCGGGGTCAGCTGTCCCGGCCGTGTCCCCTCCCAGCTCCTTGTGCCCCCAGCCCGCTCGCTGCTGGGGTGGGCTGAGAGGCAGACGAGGCCTTGACTCAGTGTAAGCACTGCTCAGCAATAACTAAAACATCAATGTGTTACCAACATTATTCTTGTACTAAATCCAAAACACAGCACTATACCAGCGTCTGGGAAGAAAATTAGCTCTATCTCAGCTGAAACCAGGACACACGTATTTATGGGGAACCTGTCAGAAATCACAGAAGTTTGAATTGTAAATAATAGGTGAAGAAAGCCAGTTGAGGAAAGATATGAAAAATAAGGAGTGGATAAAAAGCCTTGAAAATGAATGGAAGTAGTTTATGCTTGAGACTGTAGAGAAGTCAGAGCTAGGGCCTGAAAGAGAGGGAAAGAAAAGGCCCTCTTTTCAAAGTATGTCATTTTCCACTTTCTTAGAACTGAAGGAAACGTTATACCACAGTTAATTCTGTAAAAACCAAACTCCAAAAATTGAACAGTAAAGAGCTACCATCTCTATGAAGTTGTTAGTTATTATTCCAGTTAGTTACTATTCTAGAGAAGAGTCTGTACTTATATCTCCCAAAATTCAAAGGTTAAATTCTATCTTTGTATCTTCCCATCATAATGATCTTTTTTGGATGGGCCTGCCGTAAAACTGGAAGATTTACATGCTGAGAATTCCTTTGGTCTGAGGGCTTTCCACCCGTTGTGGAGACAATCTAGACAACTCTTCCCTTGCCTCAGAGCCTACAAGGATTATGGGTGTTGCTGGGAGGAAAGTCGGTTTGCCTGTATTACTTTCTCACATTATTCCCCAACTGGTCTATCACACTCTCGAGGCTCATGTGAGTTTTCCTTAGTATATTCTGCTTAGGCAGAGTTGTTCCTGTTCTTCAGTACGCTCCCTGTCTCAGCTGTCCCCAGGAGAAATTAGATGCAGCTCTGAATCTAGGCCAGAAAGTGTGCACAAAATCCAATAAAGTTAATGAAAGTTAGCTTGCACATGTCTGAGAACAGTAATTGTTCCTACCAGTTAGAGGCCATATCCTGCTATTGTTCTATATATCAAGCTCCTATTGAAGTCTTTTCTAAAAAATCTCGTACAAAAAAGTCATCTCAGGATGTGATACCAGCCAGCAGACAAAAGGTCCTCACATGTTGTGTTACTGGAATCCAGTCCTGGCCCTGTTTCATATTTTGAGCTATGTTATAATTTCACCGTGCTGTGAATCCAATCTGTGTTATTTTAAAATTAACATTGTTTTACAGACATTTTTCACTCTTACGCAAATTTAGGGTTTGGTCCTGTTAAACCATCTGTGCATGGAGCTTGCGCTGCAAAACTGGGCATTGGTTTGTTAAAAAAACCCACCACAGAACACCCAAAACCAAACAAAAAAAGCCTCCACCAACTGACCCCCCCAAAACAAACAAACAAAACCAAAAACCCCACCATGTATTCTCAAATGTTATTTGTCAAACTAAATATCGAGGACTGGACACTTTTCTAACTAGAGGTAAAAAAATGTGTCAGTGGAGTCAGGGAAGTTATTTTTAATTAAAAACCTAAGGATCAAAGCACTCACGATAAATGAAAGGTGAGACTCATAGTAGCTTTTTAAAGGAATTCTTTTCACTTAATTCTGTGAGCTTGAATATTCCTCAAATATTCTGTTAATACAATATCCCATTTTTTAAGGTGTTTTTCCATTGTACAGTGGTAAAAGATGATGTAGCTTACATAGCTATATTCTCAGTATAAATTCATCATGGTTTCATTAAGGTCAGTGGAGCTACAGTGATTTATCCTAGCTGATACATTAATAATAAGCCTTAGGACATATTTTTTGACATGGCTGTAGTTGGTCTCCTTCACAGAATGCTTTCCACTATTGTAGAGCAACCACATCTATTAATAGCATTTCTCATTTCTGAAGAGTCTAAAGTGCTAGCTTTATGAGTTTTAAGTTAATAAATTTAGAACGATATACAGGTGCCTGTTTATCCAGTTCAGTCATACAGCCACCCCGAATGAAACCTAGCAACAATCTAACAGGACACAATTGAGGTGTATTAGGAAAAAATGTCATCATTAATTTTCAAATGAATGACTAATTAGGAGGATAGAATGCAATTGCTGAGAATTAAAATCTGATCAGGACACCACGATTACATGCCTATTTGTTTCTAAGAACTGCTTTAGATCTTTAACCATCCCAAGTGGTCAGCCCTTGATTTTATATCTCATGTAAGAACACCAAAGTGAAACTTTCATGTAAATTTAGTAAATGCAAGGAGCAGAAATTTCAGAAAAGAGGGGAATGTTAGCAATGTTAATTGATTGTTAACAATGTTAATTGATTAGGATGACAGAAATGCTCCCATGTAAGGAAGCTAACAGGCATAAATTTTGATCTTCCCTTTGATGTAAGAGTGAGTTGAGCTTCCTTTTTCAGATGTTATTTAATTTTCTTGTGAAATGATTTAATTTTTTCTGGCTGCTGCTTTTGCTGTCTTTTTACACATGTTATCTAGCTTTTGGTGTGAAGGAATTCCACCTCCATTCCTCTAAAGGCCAGTTCTTAGCTTAGGTTCATGCTCCCTTGCTCTGGTATTTTACACTGCTCAGATAGCATTGAAGCTGTCATCTCTCTATTCCTTTCAGAGAAATGAGATACACTGTTCATTTCTCCAAAGACTGAAGAACTTTTTTCTTTATTCTTCATGGGCAGCAAAAAATCAGTCAGTCCTTCTGCTTGCCCCTTACCGTTCTCACTTCTATAAACGAACCTGTTAATCTTAAGATGGCCAAGAACCGCTTCCACAGTTCCAGGTGGAAACATCTAATCACTTTATATTGGATGGTTTTTGTCATGCCTCATGAAATATTTTGACTACTGTTTTGAAAGAATGTTCATTAGCTGCAGGAGACTACTGCAGCTTATAAAAATAGGCATGTCTGGTAAGTATTTCCCCTTCTTCAGTATTGTAACATATTATTGAGTGTATTTTTTTCCTTTTTCCCTGTAAGGATTAGCATTCGCTATACTCAGTGCCTACACTACTTAACCTTATATCTTCCAGTGCTTCTGATCTGTACATGTCACCCTGAATGTCATGTCAGTCCTCCTTTCTGTGACTAGTTTTATAAAGGCACCATTTATGTCACTTTGGTGCAGTTACCATTCTCTTTTCTGCACAAAGAAAAAACTGGCAAATGCCAGTGTTTTGCCATAAAGGTGCTGGTGGTCCAGTGCTATCAACCTGTAACTGCTAAAAGCACTAAATACTTAGTCTTAAAAGAGCCTAGAGGTAGAAATAGGACTTTAATTAACAGCAGACATTACCCTTTGTGGCAAAAAGCCAGCAGGGCTCCAGCAAAACCTTTCTCTCTGCAGTTGTTACTTTCATCATTGGCAATCTTTGAGTGCAGCCCCAGTAAGGCTGGTCCTCATGGCACTTTGGAGTCACCTCTCACCCTCACCCCCATCTGCTTTCACATATGCAGTCCTGCAGATTCTCCTTTTTTTTTTTTTCTTTTGGGTGTGGTAGCAAAAGCCAAACAGCTCACATGCACCGCATCCGTAACTCTGTCTTGTATCCTTAAGGCTTTAGAGGAGACTACCAAGCCTGAACCCCCAGTCCTGCAAGCTCCTGAATAAAATTGAATCTGTGGGAATTGGTAGCATTCGGTACCTCACTTATTCATAGTTGCCTATTAAATAGTTTTATTGCTTCCTTTCTGTAGAATTCACGTTCTCCAGCATAATATTTTCCAATGTACTTTCTATTGCAAAAGTCAGTTCTCCTTTCAGCCATGTATAAATCATATTACTCCAATGAAGTCGATAGAATTTCACCATTACAGAATGGTGAGTTCAAAATCAGGCCTTTTAAACCTGTAGATTCCCTTGTAAATTGATGAATGATTTGTCTGTTCCTAGGTCTCCTGAGCTATCCTCCGTTTTCAAGGAAAGTGGCATTTATATAGATACACGTCCATGCACACACAAATTCCATTAAACAAAACTGTATGTCCTCTCATTTTTCTTGTCTCCCACATTTGTATTCTCACTCTAGGGAAGGGCCTTCAGCTACCTGCTGGTGGTGATAACTTTTTGTCACAATTATGTAATGTATAAAATAAATATGTGACATTAATTTCAAATAAAAATCAACTGATAAACATGCAAGCTTCAACAAAGTTTCACCCGGTTCTTGGCACAGTAGTGTTAGCCCTCTTGTGCACTCTTCCTTTCATTCACTATTTCTGATATTCCTACTTTCACATTGTCTATATAACTCAGTCCCTCCTATCTGACATTACAGCAAGTAAATCCAGACCTTTTATTTTTAACATGATAATTATGTACACAAAGTAAAAAGTATTTTAAAAGAGTAAAGTAAATAGTATTTCTTCAGCTATGAAAGAAGGCCTAGCATTCAGGGAGCATGGTTGCTTATTATGTTTTTCTGCTAACAGTTATAAAACGTGAAGTTACAATCTTTAACATACAGAAATACCTCTGATGATCAAGACTTGCATCTGAGCTTTGGCTTGCATGCTTGTTTTTCCTCAATGGTTTCTTCATGGTTAATATTTTAATAACCTGACTGCCAGAGATTGTAGAGGGGTAACGCATTTTGATTCAAACACCGTACATTTGAAATGACCATTTCCATGCAGAAAAAAGTAATTGACATAATCCTTAAGACTAAAAACATATCCTTCTGTTACTTTAACTGAAAAAAATAACTCTTTTGCTTGTGTATTTTATAGTAAAACTACAAAGATATTAATCTGATGGTTCCAATTACAAATGGAATTCTGGATTTGTTACCATCTCCCTTGAAAGTGCATCTTTAGAATAATTAATTCATTTTGGTCAGCATTTCTGAAGAGCATTTAAAGATTGGAATAGTCCCTGTGACATGCTTGAGGAGAAGCCTAGCACAGCATGTCAGATCTAAGGAACTGTTGCTGAAATAGTTCAGGGCTATCATTTCATGGGGTAAGTCCTTACAGCTAACATTCAGTTTAGATTAGGGATTTAGAAGAAATTCGAAACTAATTTCATTAAAAACCCCATGTATTTAACTCTCTGGGGGAAAAAAAAATAAACAAACAAAAAACCAAATCAAAGTCTGAATTCTCTCCTTTTCTATTGCTTACTTTGTGTTTGTTTTCACAGGTCAAAGTCCCACTGTCCAGTGTCATCACATTCAAATCTGGCAGTGACCTGTAAGTATCTCACCTCTAAATTTTCTATTGCAGTAGAAGAGCTGCATGAAAACTGTTGTGATCACCTCATGAATACTAAAAATGTGTCTTTCATTGAACTATCATTAGGCATTATATGTCGGGGTACAGTTTGTCTTGTTATGTTAAATGCATGTCGTTCAAGCATGTACGCTTATAGTATAATACATCTATATTTTTAAATACTAGCTCATGATAATCTCATTCATTGCATTTTAAATGGAAGACTCACAGCTTATCAAATCTACTTCTGTTTCTAAACGTACCCTTACTTTAAACCTAGTTCTTTACCTGGTTAAATCAGAAGTGAAAATTATCAAAGAAAAATATTACATTTGCCCTTTGATGAACAATTACCAAGCGTTACATGTTCAGAGTAAAAAATGGATAGCATTTTATTTTATGAGTCCACTAACTAATAGTGAATTAGAATAAAACTCCTGTGGGAACACATTTGACATTCACATGAATATCAGATGAGTTCATTATGATCCCCTGCTTATAAAAAGAATGGCAAATGAATTCATAATTATTAAGCATTTAAAAATAACATATTCCCCCAAAAGATACAGTTCTGCTTTAAATACCCGGCTGTAGTTCAGCTGCAGGGCTTTGAAGAACCTGAAATGAAATGGTAGCACAGCATATAGCTGAGACTGAATAGCAGACTGATGATTTGGTCATTTGCCACATTCTTTAACTGCTTGGGAGCCAAAGTAATGAAGATCCATATTCTATTTAATGCATTTGAATTAATTCTGAAATTTTTAGATTAATCTTGCTTCCAAAGCAGAGAATACAGATTAGATATATGGTGCACAAAAGGAATATGCTGGGTATATGTATAAAGAGGAGAATTACAGCACATATGGTGACTGACATGTACTCATGTTATAAGTGCCTGTGGGCATCTCATTTGAAATATACATTAGAGTTGGATTTAATAGGGCTTTTTTGTTGATGGATCTGTGGTTGTATATATGACAAACAGCATTCAGGACAGTTATTTTGCTAGAAGTGACATTCTCAAATACTTGCCAAGCTGTCATATCAGCATACTGCTCACAGCCTGGCAGGAGACAGCTTTTCCGTGAATCGTAACCTCTGCCCTGTGGTGGCACTGAGAGCACAAGGGTCCTAATGGTTGCCTTGTCTGCCAGACAGGGAGGGAAGTAAGAGATGCCGAGAGCAAAGTTCAGAGAACAAGACAGAGGACTTGCAGAAGAGAAGAAGGGGGATAAGGAAAATCCTGTTCTTTGAACTACCTGCATCAAGGACATAAACAGAAAAGGGATCAGAAGTAGATCAAATTAAGATTGTTCTAAGTGCTGTCAGCACCTAAAGTGATGCAGAATTCTTGTCTCCCCAAATCTTACATGTGATCCTGATAGCCTTTGTGGAGGTGGAGTGAAGAAGATTGGGATTTTCTGTATGAATTCTGACCCCGCGGGTAGCCCTCCTCGATTATCCAAGGAGTGGAGGAATAATGCCATACGTGGCTCCGGTATTCTTCTTCCCGGTATGCAGGTATGGAGATGTGTGAAAGATCTTGTGTGCACATAGATTTTAAAGTCACATTGCTACTGTGTTTTCCCAAGTTCCCTTCTCCTTAGCAGCAGCCCAGTCTCTAACACAGCTATGTTGCCATCAACTGTATTGTCGTGCTGATATCAGGAGGAAAAGAAGCCGTGTCAAATGTGATCATATTTGTATTTCATTCAGAGGTCTGAAGCTGCAGTCCATCATGAGCTGGACTCCATGACTGACCTAGGCTGTGTGCTTGAGAAAAAGGGCTGCAAAAACAAAAAATGCAGAGCACGGAGGAAGTAGAGAGGGAAGGGTCTCAGAACTGTGGAGGGTGAGGGCCATGCTGTACAGTCATGAAAAGGGTCACGAAGACTAGAAATATATTAACCAAAACAGAATTCTGTAACATAATAGTGCACTTTTCTGGTCCTACTTATATCGTTGTCACAACTAGAGAAAAATAAATCAAAATATCAGAAAAGCCGTTTGTGCTATACAAACTTTACAAACTTTGTGGAATTGAGAAACTGTTAAATGAAGATTAAATTGGGTTTTTTTTGCTTTGGTACAAGAATCACCAGATGAGCTTTAGAAGTTGTATAGCTGCCAGTGGAAGAATATGGTTTATACACTGCTGAATTACAGTGCTTTTAATTTTAAAAGTCTGTTGGCACTATCTGATTTAACTTCCCACTTGATCTGGGTGGGTGGAGTTTGGATATATGTCCAGACAGCTAGGGCTGGGCTGATGCTTCAGAGGGAGGTGGAAAATACCCAAACCTAAATCCAATAGATAAAAAACTAACTTTGTATCAGGGTAACTAATTGCGCATCAGGGAAACTAACTCCTTCCTGAGCGCTGTGGGTTGCTGGCTGAAGTTTGTGGTTTGATTACAGTTATTGCCTTAATGCAGAGTTTCAGTTCTTATGGGTCCCATGAGGACAATGCAGGAAACCTGCTCTATCTGCGATGTATGAAGTGAGTGGTATGAACCCTTGTATTCATGCATTCACAGATTCCAAGACCAAGGAGATAATAATAGCCATTCCTGCTACCTATCCTACATACACCTTTTTTTTTTTTCCCTCTGAAAGATAAATTAAAAGTTTGGAGGTCTGTTTGGGTTTTTATTTTGCAAAGCTGATACATTATGAATGCATTTCTTATGAAACTTTTAGAGTTTCTATTTGAAAACATTTAACATTTGTTGGAAAGATAGTTACTTGTTTATACAGCATTTAATATTACAATGTATTTACAATTGTTGATATTTGAGGTAATTGTTACTATCAAAAAGTGCACAAGAAGGGAAATGCCGTGATAGCTCTCCAGCTGATAGCAATGGAAAATGCATGTACTTTTACTTATGAAAATCTGATGGCATTATCCTACTATAACCACTTAGAACATCAAAAGACAGTCTGCTTTAAAAATGTTGGGTAAGTCACTGAAATCAATGTCACGCTGTCTCTGGTTACCCATGTCCCAACCATATGCTCCCTCTGCAAGGCCACTGCTGGTCATCACCAACATCAGCGTCCAAAAAATTATCATGAGAAACATTATCAGGTAGTTGTCTGTTCCTTACCGATGCACTAGATTGCAAGTTATTCCAATGTTTGCTTTTAATTTGCTAGGTAAAACACGGTCGCCTGTTGCATCACCCTTCTGTGGACAAAGGGAATCCACTCCACAAAGCTTGTAGAAAGCTGTAAATTAGTTACTTTTGACAAAATCAGACAACTGTGCTCACTAAGATTCCTTCTGGAAAATTAGGAAAGGAAAAGCGGTAGAAAGGAATTAATACTTGGGATGGGCAAGTCCTGACTAAGAGAGTCAGAGGAGCAGCTGTCTGCAAAGGAAGGGCAAAATTCATACACAATTTCCTTTATCTTTTAAAGGAAAGAAGTACAGTTGTGAGGAGATTTGAATCATTTATATTAGGGTTAAAGTCTTGGCTTCAGAATGGGCTTACAATAAGACAAGTCTCAATCTGAATCACCTCAATTTGTGATACGCTGTATTGCAGCAGACAGCAAAACATGTTTGTTCTAAATCTTATGAAACAATAATTATAGTAAGTAAAGTCAATTGGCAGTGATTGAAATACTAATAATACACCGCATTTCAAACATTTGTTTAAAGTGACCTCAGCCTGTTATTTTACTGCTAGAGAACAAACCTCTCTCAAATTGCATTTGTCTGCCGCTGAAATGTTCCGATAGTACACACTACCCAAATTAAGGCTAATTGCTAATAATTTATTCACCAGAAGGTTTGCTATTATCAGCTTTGTTTATGTAAAATGGAGATTAAAAAACAGTTCTCCTTCTTGCAAACTGCTGTACAAATTTCATCTGCTCTTATTAGATGTCATTATCTCATAGGAATGATAGGAGATTCCTCTAATAACAGGAAAAAAGATAAGCAAATACAATATAGGACTCAAAAAATTTCTTGGACTTTAGTAGGCAGGACACTGTTTATATGTGTTAAATCTGTAATATATGTTATAATCTTTCTGTTCTACTTCCAAGTAATATTGCCATAAAAAGTCATGCCATGAAAGGAATAAAGCTTGTGAGTGTAGTATGTATATACCACATATTTAGCAGAAAACATGTACAGATTTTTTTCTTTTTTTTTAATTTTTTATTTTGGCATTACCCCATCTCATGTCCCAGTGCTGTGCTTTTTGCTGCTCTGATTCAAAATGTCAAGAACTCAGACAAAGGTTCCTTAGGAAAACACATATATCCACTGCATCTCTACGCTTATATTAAATAATGTAAAATCACATCTTAGCTCTTGTGAAGATGTGCTCTCTGAAATTTCAGTGAGATTAAAGTATGCGAGTTGCTCTAAGAACTATTCCTTTTAGCTACGATTTTGATAATTATCTTTTTTTTTTTATAAAATATCTAACTGATTCTCAGTTGTATTTGTTTCAAAGGATGGGGAAATCTCTTAAAATAAGTGGTATTTTTACTTAGAAAATTTAAAAGAACAATAAAGATAAAAAGCTCCTCATCATCAAGTTCAAGCTACTTGATGGCCTCTGGATGTAACTCCTTCCTTTTCCAGAGTGTTGTCCTTTCTCAGTTCAAAGGAACACACAATATGCTACTCATAGCCAACAGACAAGGTGAGGAGAATCCAATTAGTTCCTTACCCTCTGTAATTTAGGAACTATATTCACTAGTTGATTAGAATTCAGCTGTATACATCATTACATTTATTAACATAGAAATGCATTTAAATTTCTTATTTATGAGCTTGCACATCACTGCTTGTTCACCCGTGGTACAGGAAAATGTAGCTTTGTGTTAGTTTATAATGAATATGTTCTTGCTTGCAAGCACTAGATATGTGGTGCAATGTTTGTATTTCGAGCACTGCAAGAGAATTTTAAAATCCAATTTATTTATTTTAGTAGGCTGCTTGGAAACATTTGCTCTATTTTTTATTCTAGCAGCTTTTTACTGATTTTCCTTCTCTACCTATGAAAATTAAATGCAGAGGTTTAATATTTTAGATCATGTTCTTTCAGGCAACTGAATATATGCCTCTGCATGTTAAAAACTCAGTAAATACACTGCCTGCTTTCAAAGAAAAAAAATCTTGAGGAAATAGCTATTCCTCTTCCAGAGGTAATTTCACAGTTGTGGGGTTTGGGTTTTGTTTTCCTATTGTTATTCTGCAGAGATAATGGGTTAGGGTTTTATCCAAGCATTTTTGAAATCAATGGAAAGGTTGTGAGCTTTGGATGGAGGTCTCAGTGGTGGAAGAATATATTCTTTCCTGTGTCGGAGCCTACCCAAAAAGGAGGGAGAAAGATCCCAGGTGTTCATGGTTCAACTGTCCCGACCTCAGCACGGATTAAAGATGTTTAGTGTCAGTATGCGAGTGAAGAACGGGGTATGGGATTCTCCCATAACCATCCCACTTTTCTGTCATCATTATGCCAGGACAGGTGTGGAGTGGTAGATGCAGAAGCCAAACCCAGCAGTCTCCTTCCTCTACAGAAGTTCTCCACGGGCAATCTGCAGGCGAAGCCTGGCTTGTACCGCCTGAGCCATGCAAACCGGCTAGATTGGCGCCTACCTGAGCAGAGAGCCAGCTCCTGGGTGGTTGGCCTGGGACACCCTTCCCGCAGAGAACTGCATGAAGGGCTGCAGAACTGCACGAAGGACACAGCTCCGCCTGCTGTTAAATTTCCTTTATCTTCAAACACCGTGAAAGTCTGGTACAGAACAGTGCTGTATGTCTGTGCCTATGCAGCCTTTGCTGCATAACTTCTAGTTGACTGGAGAGATAAAAATAATCCCTGACATAAATCAACTTCATTCTGCCTCAGGACATTATTTAAATACCTTCTCCTGGGTGTTCTTCCTTCTTTATAAAAGCAGCAAGTTCACTTTCCAGCCTTCACACTCGTAATTTTAGAAAATGTTTAATGAGGGACTCTGCCATGGTGAGGGTAGAGCTACTGCTGCACAAGGATGCAAACAATAGCAACTATGGACGCAGCGGCAGGAAACGGAAAGGTATTTTAGAAAGGCTCTTGAATATTTCCTTTCCCAAGATTGTAGGGCCAAAATGTTGCTTGAATTTATGAATAGAGCTGGACAAAAATTTTGAATGACTTTCAAATTCCTAGAATAACAGAGGTTTGAAAGGACTGGGACCATTTTTGAGATTAGGTTGAACTAGACAAGTAGTTTCAACTGTAATAATAGGAAAAATATTAAAACATTTTTTCAGTTTTTAAAGGAAATATTTTAATGTGTTTAAAATGAGATTTTTCATCTTTTGAAACTGAAATACCATTTTCCACTTCAAAATTAGCCTAAATAAAAAGAAGTAGACCATGTTTTTTTTAAAAAATGGCATGATACATTTTATTTTCAGTTAAATGTAATAGTTCAGGTTTGCCTCAAATTAAAATAGCTAGTTTTTTATTTTATAAGAAAAAAATATTCTGTGTGAGCTCTGTGTGAACTGAGGCTTCTGCTTGCTTCTTTCTGCCTTTTTGGTTTGGTTGTTGAACTGGAGAATACTTCACTTGCTCTGCTCTATTTATGAGCAGACACCGTCTTCATGAGACACCGTCCTGGTAACGTTGAGGTGACTTGTGAAAAGACATTTGCTCACACCTCTGTTACTGTGTAAGGATAGTAGTTCCTCCCTTGGGCTGTACCAGTGTTAGACCTTGAGCCTTGCTGCATACTCTGCCTGTGCTGTACTCCTGTTCTTTGGGACGAAAATGTAGTGTGCAAGGATTTGTGATTTCAGCAGGCTATACGTGAAAAGAAGGAATCTCTTCGTTCTGATGCGACTGTGGGATACCTACCTGACGGATTCCTAGCTCAGTATACACTGAGTAAAAGAGACCTGATCGGTCACAGATCTTTCCCTTATCCTTTGTGTTCCTATTCTTCTCTTTCATGTTCCTTGTTCTCTTGTCAGCCACCAGTTCATTTCAAACAAACATGACATTTAAAATTTTCATGTAAAGTTGGAGAGTGGGAGATGAGAACACCAGGTGCCCCGTCCAACTCTCTCTTTTTCTCAGGCTGATCTGGGCAACTCAAAGGCTAAATATTCAGATCTGGGGTTCTTCCCCCATGGTTTGCATTGGCCCTGTGTGGCTGACTTGGAAGGATCCTTAAGGATTTCAGAAGCTGTTTTGATCCAAAGTCATTGCCACTGCAACACTGTGGACCTTTGGAAGCTCAGGAAGCTGATACAATTTCCAAGAAAGGCTTAGCAGACCTTTCCTAAGGGAAGTAAAGTAGATAATGAAATCAAGTGCTACATGTCTCCATTCAGAAGACCACTTGAGCATGTATGTGACTACAGATTTGTGTGTAGGATTCCTCTCTCTCATATGGTAGTTTTCTGGGTGTTGTGGTTATTTCTATTTTTAATTTTTTAATGTATTTTAAAGAGCAGTTAATAGGGTTGGTCTAGTAGCTAAGATCTTCAGCAAGAGGGTGACACTACAGACAGTGAAAAACTATTACTAAGAGCTAGTCCCTGTAATCAAAACAACTAATAAGAGTTTGCAATCTGAAGAGACAAAAAT
This sequence comes from Scopus umbretta, assembly GCA_013400535.1. NCBI lineage: Eukaryota > Metazoa > Chordata > Aves > Pelecaniformes > Scopidae > Scopus > Scopus umbretta. The sequence continues at coordinate 52,178 of VZTL01057476.1, read as the reverse complement.
GAGCAAGAAGAGAGAGAAAGGGAGCGCTGTCAGTGCAGTTTTACAGATGGAGAAGGGGCCAAGCCTCGATTCAGTAAAGTAGGGAGGCAGAACCTGATTTTTAGCATTTCCAAATGTGTACATTGCAACATATTCTGTTTGATACTGGCAATGCTTTATGCCTACGCATTTCTAATTTTAACTGTTCTGATTTTTTTTTTTTTACTATCAAAGAGAGTGGCTTTTATAGTTTCTCCTCAGATTGATTTCTTAAATACAGCAGAGCGTCTCCATTCTCAGCACAACAGCCGATTTGCAGGTTTTGCATGGGTATGTGTTTTTTTTTCCCCAAATTTTACCACAACTGTTCAACTGCACACATCCAGCAGAGAGAGAAGCAGGGAGGGGCAGATTGACGTACATTGACTGGATGTGCTGACTTTTCAATACAAAATAACAGGGTTATTGTATTGCATCAAAATAACAGTCTTAGCCTGGAAGGGATATTTCATTGACATTGAACTGAAAACACAGGCACAGTGTGATGGATCTTAAAATTGGCTGGACTGTTTCTGGATGCCTCTGTTGTTCAGTATTCATATGAAAATCCCTGTGCCCAGCATAAGCAGAGTAATGGGGTGAGACCTTTTCTCAACAGTGTAACCTATAAGACAGGTTCTAGCAGTCAAGCAGGAAATCACAAAAATGGTTCATTCAAGCTGCTTGCTATGATAGTAGTTTGAATTCAGTGATATGGAGCATGAAGAGGTTTAGTCCTCACTTATGCCTTGACACACTCTAGTGGCAGAAACTTGCAGTGCCATTTAGGCAATGGAGCCCAGTCGATTTCTTTTCTTTTTGATGCGGAGCAATAGTTACAGTGGATGAAAATGTAGGTGATCATTATTGAAAGTAATCTAGCAGTTCAGAAACTACTGTTCAAGTCCTGTGCTTTTATAAAACTTGTATTACTTTTTATGTTTTAATATATAAATACTGGTGCAGGGATTTCACTTGTTCGACATTTGTAGAGAGTTTGAGCAACACACCCTGACCTGACTGAGTCATTGAGGTATGGCCACAATATTTATGCAATATATCAAAGTCAATAAACAGCACCTATCCACAAGTCCTAGACATTTATCCTTTAATGGTAATGGATACAGATGTTGGGCAACCTCATCTTTTAACCAACCACCATTGAATAGTAAATCAATAACCACATTAAAAAAATGTATTTATAGCTAAGCTCTAAAACCAGTGGTTTTGCTTATCGAACTAATCATAAATGATTCACTGTTTTATCTTCTGGGAAGACATAATGGACCACTTGGCTGCCTCAGTTCTCTCTTAATTTTTCCCTTTATAGAGCTTCTCTGTGGCAAAATCCCTCAGATAATACAGTAAAGCATCTAAATATATGCTCTATCATCACAGCAATGATAAAGTCAGCTGAACCTATGGTGAAGTGTTTTCTCCAGGATCAAGAACTTTCTGTTGCAATACTTCTGCTTTGGCTGTGGGCAACTACTGATCCTCTCACCTCATTGCTGTTACAGTTTGGGTTGCAGTAGGGTGGAGTATCTTTTTGTGTTTTACTGCAATTCACAGACTAACATGACTAAACTATTTCACATAGCACAAGTCAAAATTTCCCTTCCTCAGGAAATTTTGCTCTGTTGAAACTCATTTGGTTGCATCACAATAAAAACAAAATCCCATTTCCCACAAAACAAAAAAGTAGAAACATTTCATTCTGATTTAATGTTTGAATTTATTATTGTTGCTTACACAACCCAAACAGCTTACGTGTATCTAAGGCTCTGCCTGTTCTTTCTTCCTCATTATTCTCTATTTCAGGGACTCCTCCTATTCTTTCCTCAGCTTAGCATGACTGCAGGTTTCCCCTGTGGTAAACCTGTCTACTAGTCAGGATCATGTGTGTGTGTGGGGGGGCTCTATGTACCCAAATTTCCCATTATCTTCCATTCTGTTTTTGCTAAGGATTTGTACCTTTTTCCATCTGACATTCAGAGCCATTGCCATCAAATTCTATGTTAAATTTTATTTTGCTCAGCTGTTAAGCAACTTTTGAGTCTTGCTTTCTGGTTATCTGAATATAGGAGAGTCACAGAGATATTTTAGACTGGCTCTTGCTGCTCTGCCTCTGAGGCTTTGCAATTTTATTTTTTTTAAGAACTTTTCTCTTTATACGGGTAAGTTACTCCAATAACAGTAAATCTAAATGTTCTGTCTAAATGCACATACATGAAAATATGCCTTTCCCCCAACTCCCTGAGATGCTTGCTTTGGATTTAAGACTGAGTAGTTTTTAGGCTGGTACAACTCATGCCCAAATATTGGAAAGATGCTGACCCAAAATTAGAGCTGGGGTGAATGAGTAAATCTCCCGTTGAAGTCAATGGGCACACTGCCAGTTTACACTGGGAATGAATTAGACCTTGGGTTTTTTGCATCCAAGCTTGAACTATCATCCTAAAATAGCATTGCCAGACTAGATATATCATAAATTTATAGTTATGTTGTAGTAATTATGTCATTATTAGTGATTAGATCAGCATTAGAATTTTTTTCTCCTTGTCCTGTGGCCAAGTTACATGAGGACACAATCTGTGAGTTAGATTGGAGCTCTGAATTCTTTTTTCTTGTGGAGTGGGCAAGGCATTTCCAACACCAGGCATCTGTTCTGCATTGATACATATCTACATGCAGCCCTGTTTAGGTAATACATTGTTTTTTCTCACTGTTCTGTAGTGATATAATTAGAAATGGAATGGCATTTACCATTCTCTGGGAGTTGTGCTATCTGGAGATCCGTGCTCCTGGTTAGCATAGCTGAGAGGGCCTGACTTTGGGGAACAACTCACTGCTCAGTTAGTTAAGGCAACACCATTCGACATATGTCTCACGTACCCCAGGACTATAAATATTCCTTTGCATTACTGCCCGTTTTTGATCTAGACCCTAATCCAAGCAAAGAATAAATCAAGTCTTAAGAAAAAATAAGAAAACAAGGGCTGAGCGAACATGCAAAGAATACCACCCTGAAAGATTCAATCGCTTGCATCTAATGAGGCATCAGCAGTTAGCCTAATGTCAGGACCTTGTAAAGCTGCAGCATGGAGATTATCTCCTGGCATTCACTGGTGGAATAATCAGTGCTGAACTATTCAACTTTTGATAATTTATGTGCTTGCTTTGTCCATCTTTGCATTTTAAGCTAATGTCATATCCCTCTATAATTTATTTTTGCATCTACTTTAGGCTCCTATTATAAATAAATGAACATTTGAGTATCCCATGCCAGTGTCTTAAAAGTCCCCTCAGGAGCTTCCTTGACGGGAGGGTTTTTTTCTCTCTTTAAGACTCAAAGGGTCAGACTTTGAGCAGAGAAGTTATAATCTAGAGAAGGCTAGAAAATTTGAATCATTTCAGTGGACAAAGGGAAAAAAATAACTAAACATATAACTAACTTGATTACCTTTGGGCAAATCATTTCAGCTACACTGAGGACTTATGTCCTCTGGTGCAGTCAAACAAATATGACTGTCCTGCACTCAGAGCCAGTTCAGATTCCAAAATAATATAGCTCTTTTCCCTGCCAGTTTAATAACACAGATTGGTTGACAGATTCTTCCATCTGGTATGCCCACACCATACTTTTCAGTGCAGATTTTACTAACAACGTTATCTGTTATTTCTTTGCAAGGTGGGAAATTAAGCTTCCTTCTTTCTTCCCTTTCCACTGAACAGTGAAGAGCTTTTTTAAAAACATCACCAAATAAAGATATTTTGGGCTGTGAGACTACAAGCTTTGTTATTTGGCTATGATTCCATTCTTTTACTTCAAGGTACTAATCCTTGGAGGCTTAATTTGGAAGTTTTAAAATAGTTCTTCTGTCTGTTTAAACAGTTTGGTTGCCCTCATGAAAAAGGCAAGTTTATGTTAGAATTCAGGAAATATAAAAGTACACAGGGATTATAAGCCAGTGTATTGCAATCTAAAAATTCCATGAAGCAGCTCATTTATTTGCCCCGTGACTGTAAAGTCACTAGCTAGACAAATGCATTATGCAGATAGAGAACTGGAGACAGAGGTTATGTGATGCCCAAGGCCATTCAGTGAGTCAAAGCTGAGCCAGGGTGAAGTTCCCATTTTAGTGTGCCTATTAATAACACCAGAACAGACAAACTACACGAAAGAACTAAATTTGGGGGCTGCATGATGTCAGCATGCTCTGCAAGGCTGAAATATCATTTGTTTCCATCAAACTCTGAAATGGTTGAATGATTAGACAAAAATATGACTAGATCAATATCTTCTTTGAAGGCCTTCTCATACTTATTGGTAATAATCTCTTTCTTCTTTCCCAGCTGAGGCCTTTTGTTTTTCCTTTGCAAACAGAAAAATGATTTGTTTCAACCCTTTTTCAACCTTCTGATTTTGAGGACTGACAGCTGAATACTGTGTCTGGCATCAAGAAAGACAGTCACAGCATAAATGAGAGACACTGTTAATGACAGCCAAATTTTACCTGCATTTGTTATCCTTGTTAAAAGTAGTATTTACATTTAGTAGACCATTGCTGCGTTGATATATATTTTTTGAGTTTGTATAATTTATCTAACTTTCAGTAAAGTTAGTTACTAACAGAAGGTGGCAGAGGAAATGATAATGCGTAATGAGGAGATGTCGAAGTTAGGATCTGCTGTACATCATCAGTATCTGTCAGTGACTTGCCCTAATGACTTGGGCTTGGACTTTCAAGGATGAGTAACATTTTTAGATGCCTTTGCTAATGGTTCTCCTTCTTACGATTGCTGGCCTGATGATCACATCTAGTAAAATCAAAGTCAATCAAGAATCAGCAAGATTAGAGAAATACCCACTAGAGCTGACTAGAGAAAGTTTGACAGATTTGATGGGGAAGGTTAAGGAGTCTATTGCAGCTGTGTTTAACTGGAGTCCATGTCCAGAAAGCCAAAAGATAGTAACTAAAAGATTAGATCTATCTCTCTTGCAGACTACAGAGCATTATCACTGAAATTCATGAAACGTTAATGACAATTGTTTGTTTTCCCAACTAGTTTTAAGGAAAATTATTAAGTGATTCAGCAAAGTCAGTCTTTATATAGGTAACATTTTAAAGTATCCAGCTTACCTGTTTCAACAATTTTACTTATTTTTTTGGCAACAAATTAGATAGATAAAATGCCAGAAATCTAATCTTTTCATCCAATGGATTTATTTCTTTTCAGTGCAGTTAAGGTAAAATTACCCAGTGACTGCAGCTGAACTGTTTCTTGTAGCCACCGTTCTATGTAGCCTCAGACTTGTAATCTTTAAATGGATCTCTTTGATATATGGTACTGCCTGTTACTGCTGTGAGAGCTCACTGCCTTACAATCTCAAAATAATTTAAATACTTGAATATTTTGGAATTTGCAGTGACTGATTCCAGTTTTAACGATGGAATTTCAGTCATAAATTTTGCAAGGATATCTTTCAAAAGTTAATTTGAAAAGAACAGCTATCCATTTCTAAAGGTTAATTGCAACAGAAATGCTGATCTGTTGAAGCCTACTTAGATCCTTCTCTTTATTTATACCGCAGTCTGTGAAAAGACCTTTGAAGTATACAAGTCAAACATAGTGTAATCTATATGGCAGTTGTAGCATCTACATAGAAACTGAGTTATGATACTCTGACATGTTTTTGACAAACATTTTAGCCTTGGTGCTTGAGGTCTGTTGCTTTGGTGTCAAACAGACAAATCAGTCTAGATCTATACTATAGTCTCTGTCTCTTGTCCATGTGGCATTCAATTTTGTTTTCTTTTTGGGGAAAAAGGAAGTAAAGGTTTCCTGCTTTCAGTCTTCCCCTCCCTCCACAGTGAGGGCAGCTTGTTGGACTACCAGGTCAACTTGGGTTTCAAGCAAAAGAGGAAAAATCTTAACATGAAAATAACTTTTCGGTACTCGTTTACACTTAAAATACATTCAGTATGCCCTAATCTGTGCAGCCTCATAACAGATTTCCTAGATTCTTCAAAATATCAACAAGAACCAAGTTTGCTCCATTTATTCTTCTCTGACTCCAAGTGCTAGTTTCATTTGTGTGTCTTAATGAGGCTGATACTATCACATCGATGTTATCTTAGTCTTTGTACGGAGATACAAGTGATGTCAAAAGGAGCAACATTTGCTAAAGTAAATGATAGCACCTATCCATTCATCCATGCGTTACATCCAGGAACTGATTCTTATCTCACTTACATTAACGTGTATCACAGTGACCTGGAAAACAGTTCTGGAGCGATTGTAGTGTTGCAGCAACTTGCAAAAAAAATTGCTTTTGGTAATTGATCATGCTCCATCTTAAAAAAAAAAAAAGATGGGATTCTTGCTCCCATCTCACTGTTTCAGCGTAGTCTCCTAATTCTAGTTGCTATGCTTGATTTTTATCTGTTCCTTCTTGAGCCAACATTGTCATACATCTTAAATAATTAATTTCCCTGATTATGTCTTTACCAATAGCACTCATATTCGTGGCTCATTTTTATGATACGTATTGATCTTTCTGTATTGTGAGTGACAAGATCTATAGAATATTCCAAATAGGCACTCACCCATACTTACAGGATGCCATCAGTGCTATACTGACTCTTGTGTCTTTATTTTTAGTGGCATTCTGTAAAATGGATTTGTCTTTTTCTCAGCTGTATCACATTGGGAAGTGTTGGGGCGGAAGCAACTGAACTTTGCTTGTCTACCTGTCTCTTCCCACACTCCTCCCAGGATGTCCTGTTACATCTCCAGTCCTGTGTCATTCCCACCCTGCTGTCCAGGCTCTGTAGCCCCTCTCTCATCCTTCCCAGGTAGCCCTTACTACCTCCCTGTGCTTCTCTAACTGTTATCAGAGGCAGAAGCTGAGGTTGAGGTGAGAGCCAGAAGCAGGACAAGGCCTACTCCTGCTGTGGGATGATGTGGGAAGAAATGGAGATGGGAGGAGCAGAGAGAAATGGGCTGCAGAGCATCTCCACGCTTCTGCTGCCACCCAGGAGAAGGCTGGGGACTGCTGGTGCTGCCAGGGCTCAGCAGCTCCAGAGAAGACAAAGCTGAGCTACTCGGACTAGCCAAGCTAGTGCCTGCCTCCTCGCACGCCAGCCTGCAGCTTGCCACTCTTTTGCTTATTCCTGCCCCTGATGAGCCTTAAATTTCTACTTAAATTTCTACTACATTTCCTCTCATTTCTGTTACTCTGCGATATTCCTCCTCTAAATCAATGCTGCCTCCCAACATAGCGCCAGCAAAATTTGTCAGTATATGCCTGTTTTTTGTTGCAGAGCCCCCCTCTATGAGACTATTAAAATTCAGACCCAGTCCTTGGAGAATTCTTCTACTATTCACTTTTTGTCGATGATTCCTCTTTCAACCCAGTCCCGCAGCTCAATTTAATAGAATTAGTCTGGTGCAAAGTGACAGCCAGGAAAAATAAAACTGTTCCTTCAATTTTAATGATGGGCTCAGCCATCTGATCAGGTTGTTGCAGTGTAGCGAGTTACTGCATGTCAACAGAATCACTGAGACTATAGGCGCTTTTGGTCTGGCCATTTACAGAGTAGTGCGTGACCAATTAAACCTTTTTAAAACTGAATTTTAAGATAAAATTGAAAAGAGTAAACTTAGGGGGAAAAAAAATCAGGTGAAGAGAATGTAACTGGCCAATTACCATGGCTGTGCTCATGCACAATAACTTCTTTATTGTAACTTTAGTGTGTGTCATCGGATGTCATTAAAACTGGGAGGGAGCCACTTCTGTGATTGTTCAAGTGAAGGAATAATTGTGGTTTTGACTCATGTTCTGAATCTAGAACAAGTTCTACTGTAAGTCAGCGTGGGTTTCACTTTAGCCACTGCCCTTACTGATATCCATTAGCCCTTTATATATACTTGTCTCTAGGCAAGGACCATCAAGTATGAGTTATGAAGTGCCTGGCATCATAGCTGCTACTGAATTATAAATCAGTACATTTATAGAGTCAGTTAATCTTTAGTGTCTTGTTTGTGGCTGATTTAGTGTATATGCACACACACAAAAAAATGTGTCTTAACATAGCATGAGTGTATCCTCAGCTGGGAATGTCTGGAGAGTTGCTAATCCCCATAGTTTATATTCCTTCTATAACAAAGATGGGGTTTTCAATTTCCAGAGAGCTCCTGTATGCAACAGTTTGTTTTAAAAATAAAAAGTTAATATATCATAGAAGGCATCTGCTTTTTCATTATTCAGATTCTTTCTGAACATATTATGAAATAACATGCTTTGTCTTTCTAAAAATATTTTTTATCAATGACAAAATTTAGTACAGCATTTTCTAAAAAGAGCCCAAACAAGCACCACTGGAATGGTTACCTGTACAGGTGTAGCACTGTATTGAGTTTCATCTCACTGAATTCCCAGAACACTCAATTCTGCACAGACCTGTCCTGTTGGTAGAACTTCCTTCAATCGACTTCTGTTTGTGCTGAGAGTAACTTTTTTTTTTTTGAGAGAGAGAGAAATTTGTGATCTAGATTTACATGTATGCCTTGTAACTTGTCTAATGACATATCAGTCCCTCTGTTAACAGTAAACAATTGAATGCTTTGCTAACTTTTAGTGAAACACATCCAGCTATAATAACTTCTTTCTTCCTGCGGTCTCTGGGAAATGTGTCAAGTCTCAAGATTTCCAGCAAGCTGAGTGCTAACATTTGGGACTGAGTTTAAGATGGAACTAAGGACTAAAGGATTGATTCATATTTCTCATTAAGCTAATTTAGTATTAGTGACTTCACTGAAACTGAGGCAGAGAGTCACCAGTGGGAGGAGAGACCCAGACTCAGAGAGAAGTCTTAATGATCAGAAGCAACATACACAGTATCATAGAAATTGTCTCCAAATTGATGAGAGGCTTTCAGAAGCAAATGCCGCTTTCAGAGCCTGATCCTAAATCTATTGATACCAGTTTAAATTTTCACTTTTTGCTTCTGGTGCTCTGAGTTGTAAGTCATTATATCCTGCATGGCTTTTTTTTTTTTTTTCCCCCCTCCCTGTTCTTTGCATATCAACATCAGAACTTTTCCCATACTGAAAATTAAGCCTGAAAAACCTTTAGTCCACTCATGTGCACACACAGCATTTCCCCCGTCCCTCCAATCGGTTTTATAAACCACTCAAGAAACATTTACAAGCTAGAAAATGAACAAAAAATTCTCCCATACTGAAAAGGTGAAAGGTGAGGTTTAAGTAAGTTCCTAAAACAGTTTCAAAGGCTGTGCTAACTTTTGTTGCTGCTGCAGACTGTAACGTCTAAGCATTTTGATAGGAAATGCTATGGAGCTACAATTGTACAGTGTGCTCTTGCCTGTTCTGGCAGCAGACACAGGTAGTTTTGATTGCTTATTCTATCTGAAGGCCTCCCTACCTCTAGTGCAAAGTCAGGCTTTCTAAAACCTCTCTTAATAGGACAACAAACACTGAGTTGCAGTCAAATATTTGGATGATATACATTAAGTCCTCAGGGGAATTCTCTGTTTGCAGTCATCATATTACTGGAAATGAAAGGATGAAGCATAAAGCAATTCCAGTTTTCTAAAAAGCCTGAAGTACAGGAAAGGACCAAAAGAATCCCTTTTCCAGTTTCTGTCACCAGAGGTTCCCAGAATTTGGTCTGTACATTCATTAGACATGGACTGGGTTCATCTTCCTGCAGTAGTAGGTAGAAGTAAAATGTCCCTAAGGATGTTAAACTATTTTCACGAGTCTTTCAATAAAACAGTATGTCCTATAAAACGGGAATCTCACCATTCTTGCAGAGCTTACTTGATGCGTTTCTGTGAGCGTATATAAAAAGAACTGCATGATAAAACCTATTCATTTTTAGTACAGCTTGGTCTGCTGCATTGGTTTTATGCTGTATATGTCTTTGTAGTGTTAGCGCACTGCTATGTGGCAGCTTAAAGGTATTATAGCAGAGCCAGTAGACAAGATAAGAAAGCTATGTATATAACAGTAAATCAGCAGTAGCAGGTCTTTTTTATAGTGTTTCCATCTACTGTACATAAAACCATTCCCTGATTTGATTAATTTGCTGAGCTAAATAATAAGACTAGCAATATACCTAAAATAGGGAAGACCAGGCAATAGAAATATCCACAGTTTCAATCAGGATTACAAATTACAGATCTCCAAAGGATGTTTAAATGTAAGGAAAAAAAAACCAACCCCTGGGACTGATCAAAATCAGTGTCAGTCATGGATTTCTAGAACACACAAAGAGACGGTGAGTATAAATGTGTTACTTACAAGTGCTGAGGTTTTAGGGAATGAAAATGGAGACCAGGAGCAGGAGACTGCCTGCCATGCCAGCAGTGTTGATTTAGAAGCGATGGACACAAATAAACGTTCAGCAAAGCTTAAAAAAACTGCAATGCAAGGCTAGCCAAAAGTGTCCATGTCCTTACCGTGCTGTGGCTGGCAGGCAATCCGTGTCTGGGAGCCTTCAGTCCCTCTAATCAGGCTCCGGGGATTTTGTTTGCAAGAGAGATTGTCCTTTAAGTGATCAGTGCAGGAAAACAGAGAAATAAAGAGAAATGAGCAAATTGTACAAGGCAAATAGCTGCAGGTCTTTAGCATGCTCCCTGCGTTTTCCTGAGCTGCATCTGCAGTAGAGAAAATATCCCAAAAATAGCTCAGGCTGCCAATGACTTGCTGAAACCTGAGAAAGAATTGCTGAATTTAAAGATCTGGGTTGCTGTGGGTGTATGATTAAAGTGAGAAATTGCTGGCAGGAAGAACCTAGGATGAAACCACATGCTTAAGGAGTAACTTGTGAGTTCACTGGTATCAGAACTGGAGCTGACCTCTGATTTCCCCCTCCTCCACCCAATGCCAGTTAACCCTTAAGAGTTCAGCTTGGAAGAAAGTTCTGCAGTAGCAGATGGAAGAGGAAATATGACCAAACAAAGTTCTTTTCAGCTGTAATATCTGTGATGTAGTGACAATATTTTATAGCAGTGTCCTATTTCCTAGATTTCAAAGCAGTCAGGCAAGCTGATGTTTTGCAGAGGTCTTGGAAACTGTACAGTTCCAACTTCTGGAAAGCTTGGTCTTTTGTAGGGTATATGCTAAATAACCCCTTTAAGCCGTTTGTGGTCCCACAGAGTGAAAGGAATTTCAGATAAAGTTTTGAAGAAGGAAGGAAGGAAGCAAGGAAGGAAGGAAGGATAACAGAAGACTTAAGGAAATTTTCTGCAAACTCTGACTTATGGACAAAATATCAAGAATTGCTAGAGTATTTGGCACAGTGTTGGGGGAGGCACTGGTATCTGTGCCCAGAACAAATTACAGTAGCTTAAGGACTGTTCTGGTCTATAAGTGTCCCCTATGGATTCCTTGTGCTTACACAGATCACTAGAGCGTAGCATACTTTAGCCCCAGTCCTCAGCTTGCTCCCCAGCACTATTTTATGTTAGTTCCCTGATTTAGAAGAGAACAACAAGCAGTTGGCACAAAGCTGGGTACATTGGCTTCACATCAGTTAAGTTTCCCAAGTAATGCCAAAAGTAATCCTCAGTAACCTATTTAGGACAGTATTAAAGCTGCCAGAGCATGGACTGGAAGCTGGTCCCATTTTCTTTGTACTGACACCGAAAAGGGAAAAAGCTTCAGTACTATAACTGGGTTAGATTCAAGCCACATGGGACTGGATTATGAGAAGCTGCTGCTTTGGAAAGCAATTGTGCATTTGGGAAAAGAGCTGAATATTGCCCTTACTTCAGAATGTGCTTTTGTTTTAACATCAGTTTTTTAAGATGTGCCAAACAATAATGGCATCATAGGGAGAACAAAATATTTAGTGTGCTTCAGCCATAGCGGTGTGAGATCACTCAATCATTCTGATCCAACTGTCCACTTTACATGATGAAGCTCTACTTCTTTAAGAGTATCTGAGCATTTTATCTTAAAGATGCTGCATGTATGTGAATGTATTTAATATATACTAGTTTCTGTAGTTTCACACTCACGTTGACATTCTGCGGGGCTAAGGAGTTAAGCATCTGTCCTATGAAAATAAATAGGCGTTTAAGTTGCACTTGTACAAGGGCAGCTGAGAATGCCTAGCTGTGACCTTCCCTTTTATAGGTGCTTTGGAGAAAAAGGCCCATTATCAGGCCTTTTGGTCTCTCTACAGCTCTAACTCTTAAGTGGTGTTCTAGGAGCTAGAGTAGTAGACAATCCCTGAAGTAGGCTGGTAATTTTATTTGTATTTATACCCCAGCAGGTGCTTTCTCAAGTACTTCTGCTGACCAAAAGGAAATCTTGATTAGAAATTATGGCCTAAATAATTATGACTTGTGTTGCAGCATTCACTCTCAGACAAAAGGCAGTAAGCCCTTATACATTTCTAGTGTTCATATATATTATGTCATAAATTTCATGGTGAGCTCAAGAAGTCTGATTACTAACCTCCTAAAAACTCCTTCTGCAAACCTCTGTTCCTGTCTTTGAAGCAGCAAGTGATAATACAAAAGACTTTGTAGGCACCTTTTTTGTAATTGAATAAAATCTAAAGCCAGTAATAATGACGGCTAGTGGGTAATTCATCATGTATGGTACACTCCTAGTGATATGTCAGCATAAGACTATCATTAGAGGCTAATGTTTGTGTGTTAGCAGCTGAACTATGCGTTAAAAAATGAGATTTTTTTCCCCCCACAAATGAGGTCATTAATTCAAACACTCTTTTTGTCTCTCCTTGTTCTGAAGAGGTTGCTAATGCAGCACAATAAAGCAGTGCTTCATCTCAAACAAGTGGAAACTTAGTATTCTAAACCATTCTCTCTTTGTTCCATTCTCTCTTTGTTGAATTTCATTAGTACTGAGAGTCTTGATCATAAATTATATATATGAGATAATGCATACTTTTGTATTTTTTAACTTAAATATAACATAGGCCAAAAGTGAAAAGAAAATAGCATGACAGAATTCTGGGCAGAGAACAGATGGGTGGTTTGGCATGGCAACAGACGTTAGCATACATTCATCGTTCTTATAGTGAAAAACTAATGCTTATGGTGCCTATCAAATAGACGCATGGAGAAAGTACACGTTCCACTAAGCATGATGCTTTATATCTTGATACTTCTAAATTATCTAACACAGTCTTGAGAGCTAAATGTTTGAATGCTATTGTTCTTCTTTTCTTCAATTCAGTAATTTCTTTAATATCATATAACTTCAGTTTTGCCTGAGCACCCAGTGAAAGCTAAGTATTGGCTTTCATCTTGGACTTCCCTGGAAAGAAAGGGAGAAGTACCCAAAACTAGTGCCATCCCACCAGGACTGGCTTAGCTGTGAGCCTACTGTATAGTCTAGTGTGATCACTAAGTCATCTGCTGCTGTGTCTGTATGCACATCTGGATTTGGATTTCAGCATCTAGTAATGTTTGAGAGTCCTTGCCTGTAGGTGTTGTAGGTGGTGTTGTAGGAGAAACAAAGTCCCACCTTTCACTGGGTCAGGAGCTCACCAATTTTTTTCCTATTAGACAAGTCTCTTGTTCAGGGAGCTCTTTGGAGCATGAACTTCAAAATTATGTCTGGCACATGTAAATCACTGATGTAGGAAAATTTCCAGTGTGTTGACAGATAGTTATCTTTTTATGACAATGCTAGAGTTGGTACAAAAATGACATATTGCATTATCCAAAACTGTGACCATGCTTTCAAAAAAAAGTTCTCAAATGCCAGCCCTGGTAAGATCAGTTGGAAGAGAAGGAGCACAGTATCTTACACTGCAGTATGAAAACTTTAAGGATGAACTTACCAGAAGTAATTTGGAGTTTAAAAAAAAAAAAAAGAAAAAAAGACCAAAACTCATATGAGAGCAAGCTTTCTGAAGGCAAAACAAGCTAATAATTAAATTAATATAATACCTTGGCTAATAGGTTGGAGAAAATCCTTGTTTTAATAACATGAGGGAACATTGACCAAACCTTGGCCCCACTGAAATCAGTAAGAAAACTCCTTTTGATTCAGGGTGCTAGATGAGGTCCTAATTAAAGTAGTAAACTTGGAGAACATCTGCTGAAAGTGTCTGTTAATGGTGAAATAATTAATGGCCTTGAGAATAAAATAAGGTATTATGCTTTTGTGAAATGCTAGAAATATAGCGCTCAGCTCAAACTCCTATGTAACACCCACAAAGGCAGCTGTCTTCCATTCATCGGTACCTTTGTGAAATTTTAGTAGTTGTGCTCAATACATGTAGTTTCTAGGAATCCTTTGTTAAAGCAGTTAAGGTAGTGAGTAGAGTTTAACCACAAATTATTGTTTGAAACGGTTACAGGCATAATCCCAATTCTTCACTGACAAGGTGGATTTAACTGTCTAATATATGATGTATTTCTCTTTCTTATGAAATAACGTGGAAAGTTGCATGATAGGAACAAAGAAGCAAAATGAATAAATCTTGAGATTTTATTTGCTGAAATTTTATTTTAGTCTTTTTCTTAACTTAGAATTGAAAAATATCAGTGTTCAGAGCAATTTTTGTGGTTTTTACTATATTATCACTAAATCAACACCAAAATATTTTTACCAAAGATTAACAATGTGGGGTTAAACTGGATCTACTGATTCAAAACAATAGAGAGTTCTTTGGGGCATTCAAAGTTTTTCCCCATTTCATTTAAGGTGTCAAATCAACCAAAGAAATCAATTGCTGTAGCAATGTCTGGGAGCACAGTTTGTCAAGGATATAGTTTGCTTCCCTGAGTTTATAATGAAGCATCTTCTGTGATGCCTTTCATATAATATGTTCTAGATGCTTTGTTTGATATTAAGTGACAATTCAAATGCAGTAGTTTGGAAAATGCCAATCTAAAAGCCTAAAAATAAGGTCCACTGGATCTTGGAATAATCTGTTGCTCAGTATTATATGATAAATAAACTTCTGGTTGGAATACCAGTGATTCTCTGAGTTAAAATATCCATTTTAATATGGATATTTTTTGCCTTCTCTTATGTCCTCAGAGACATAGGCATCACTAGTGTCCCAATGCATATCATAAGAATAAGTGTTAGTGCCTTGAAGAATGTGTCTAGCTGAATTCTTTCAACAGTAGGATTCCAGGTTTGATAGGATAGAGCAACCTGAGCTTAATGGCCTTGATTACTGCAACTGTCTTTTTCCTTGTTTCAAAACAGTGATACGTAGCTCGCACTGTTTATCTATGCAGTGTGCAAAAATGTGCAAAATATCTTGTTTTATGGCAGGAAACTGAAAAGTAAGGCCCCTTCCTGTACCTGACAACTGATTCACATGGGTTTGCTACAATCTGTTTCTCCCATTCTAGCTAGGGCCAATTAGGCATAGACATTTGAAGTTATCTACTGTATTGGGTTTGCATGGCAAGGTTTTGGGAGTTGGGGCTACAAGGGTGGCTTCTGTGAGAAGATGCCAGAAGCTCCCCCCGTGTCTGACAGAGCCAATGCCAGATGGCTCCAAGATGCACCTACCGCTGGCCAAGGCCGATCCCATCAGCGATGGTGCTATTGCCTCTGGATAACATTTTCAAGAAGGGGGAAAAAAACCTGCTGCACAACAGCAGCTGGGAGAGAGGAGTGAGAACATGTGAGAGGAGCAGCCCTGCAGACACCCAGGTCAGCGCAGAAGGAGGGCAGGAGGTGCTCCAGGCGCCGGAGCAGAGATTCCCCTGCAGCCCATGGGGAAGGCCATGGTGAGGCAGGCTGTCCCCCTGCAGCCCAGGGAGGTCCATGGTGGAGCAGGTCTCCACCTGCAGCCTGTGGAGGACCCCATGCTGGAGCAGGGGGATGCCCAAAGGAGGCTGTGACCCCATGGGAAGCCCACGCTGGAGCAGGCTCCTGGCAGGACCTGTGGCCCCATGGAGAGAGGAGCCCACGCTGGAGCAGGTTTGCTGTCAGGACTTGTGACCCCGTGGGGGACCCATGCTGGAGCAGTCTTCTCCTGAAGGACTACACCCCGCGGAGGACCCATGCTGGAGCAGTCTTCTCCTGAAGGACTACACCCCGTGGAAGGGACCCATGCTGGAACAGTTTGTGGAGGACGGTCTCCTGTGGGAGGGACCCCACGCTGGAGCAGGGGAAGAGTGTGAGGAGGAAGGAGCGGCAGAGACAACGTGTGATGAACTGACCACAACCCCCATTCCCCATCCCCCTGCGCTGCTCGGGGGGAAGAGGGAGAGAAGTGGAGAGTGAAGTTGAGCCTGGGAAGAAGGGAGGGGTGGGGGGAAGGTGTTTTAAGGTTTGGTTTTATTTCTCATTATCCTACTCTGATTTGATTGGCAATAAGTCAAATTAATTTCCCCAAGTTGAGTCTGTTTTGCCCTTGACAGTAATTGGTGAGTGACCTCCCTGTCCTTATCTCGACCCACGAGCCTTTTGTTATATTTTCTGTCCCCATTCAGCTGAGGAGGGGGGGGATAGAGCGGTTTGGTGGGCACCTGGCATTCATCCAAGGTCAACCCACCATACTACCAGAAGGTTTTCACTCAGGTTTTTCTCTTCACTCTAGTTTTTTGCCTTTCTACCCTACTGTCTTTCTCCTTTGTGTTTAAAACCCACTTTTAATCCCCATCTCCCTTGCCAGGTGTATTCTGATTGTGGCTCATCCCACCCGACTCTACTCCAGACCCATACTGTTGCCCTGTAGTTTGGTTTTCTTCTTTAGTTGGAAACCTGTTGTTAGGATGGATAAATCTCATCCTGCATAACTACAGGAAAGGTGCCAGCATAATAGAAACTCTTTGTAGACTTTGTTTTCTTCTCTGCAGAGGACTGGCTGGAAGATTCAGTGAGATCCCTATAAAGATTCTGTCACAATCAGTGAAAAAGAAAATAAAAATAAAACAAAACCAGAGGAAAGCCACAATCCTGCCCTCCCCCTAGGCACCGAGTTTCTCATCAGTTGTCATTGCAAATTTCCACAACTGCTTTTGGCACCATTTCAAAAATTCTAACTCTGTGCTATGCTTTGTTTGATTAATGACTGGTTCCAGAGATTTTCTCTGGTGATCCTCACATGAGACATAAAGAAATCAATTGCCTCAGCAATGTCTGGGAGCAGAGTATGTCAAGGATGTAGTTTGCTTCCCTGAGTTTGTAATGAAACATCTTATTGTATTCCTTGCCCTAAGGTACTAATTTGATACATTCTGCATCTGCTTGGCCTGAGGATTGCAGGTTTGCCTTAGCAAAGTGAGAGAATATAGTAAGAAATTGATAATAACAACCACCAAACCCACAATTATTCCCATGTTATGAAGCATTCAATTTGGCCTTACTATATTTGTTCAGTTTTATATATATAACAGTATAAACTAGAATACTCCAAAGCAACTGACTCCTGGATACTAACAACTACATTACCAAAAGTTTTATTCTGGATGTGGGAAAAATAGTGAGCAAAATCATCCTGGTTCTGCTCCATTGTACAGCTGTAAATCCAAATAATTCTTTCTAAACTTACACATTTCAGATCAGTGTAGAAACTGAGTTAGATAATTGGTATAGCCTTTCTTGAGGTGAGCTTCACATTGACGAAGAGGAAAGATACTTTATTTCATAGTTGTGATTAATGCAGTTTCTAAATGCATGGACTTCTGTCAAAGAGTTAGGGCTTTTTTGTTGGACTTGATTCTACTCTGAAGTGTACAAATCAGGAAAGGTTCCATTAAAAGTCAGCTGCAGCCTGAAACCCATTCTGTCTGATACACTGGCTGTGGGGAAAATTTGCTGCATTGCCTTTCCCTTCTCTCATCGTCGTTGCCTGCCCCCAGTGCAGTGATTCTGTTCTAACACAGCTTAGAGGTTCCTCTTGTTTAAACATACTTTTTATATCTCTGCTGCCTGCACTCAGACTATCTAAATATCCTGGGAAAGTATACATAGCAAAAGAGTATCACAGTAGTCCTTTGAGGTAGGGTAGCAATTTTATATTAAAGAAGAAACAGAGTTAGAGAAGTTAAATGACTTGTCAAGAGCTGCACAGGAAGAATATGTCAGGATCCAGACTGGAGCCCAAGCATGTGCTTTTTTTCAATCTATAGCTGATTTGTGGTACATTTTGAAACTGGGGAAATTTGGTAGTGTCCAAAACCAATTAACCCTCCCCGCCCCCGGCAAACAAAGAGGAATAAAATGCAACATCAGTAAGGTTTCACTATGCGTACCATCGTTCCAAAGTTTCCCTTTACCTCAGAGACTTGTTGTTACCTTTTCTGTCCCTTGGAGCTCTTTGCTCTGCACCTGATTTCTCCATGGCAGTGGTATTTTCATCAGCTCATGGCATTTTTCCTATGAGTGAAGATGTCAAACATCTTCTGTGGATACATGGACTCTTGAAGTTCTGCATTTCTCAGTATAGCTAGTACTGTCTGTAGGAAACATTGTGTTCATTAATATCTTGAATTAGGAAAGCAGTGAAGCGTGTACCTGAGGATAAGTTTACATTGCAGTAGGACCATATTTAGGACTATATTAGGATTATATTTAACCATTCTTTTGACTAAGTGTAATTTTCATATCTGAGGTACTTCAGTACTATTCTGAGGTATCTTCACTACTCGGGCTTTCTCGTCTCCCCCTGCATATGCAAACTTTCGATTTCCAGAGACGAGATTTTGCAGTAGTTGAACCAGAGGTCTGACTGGGTAAGATAATTCTTCCATTCCTGTCCAAATAGCCTGCCAGTTCCAACACCAGTTTATCTGATGTATAAACGGGGCAGCAGGGCTTCATAAAATTATTCTTTTCCTTCAACAGTTTAATCCCTTGGTCTTTTCTCAAGAAAAATTCTCATGACTACAGTAGGAATTTTGCCTGAGGCCTGTAGAATCCTACCCGAGATTTAACTGTGCTATTTGACAATTACTTGTTATAAAACACTAAAAAATTATCCAGTATGAATCCCTAGTGCCTCTAATTCTGACCTTTCAGCAAATTGGGTGTGGACAAGAAGCTGAACATTTTAAAAAGTGTTGTTATTATTATTAAGCAAGGGAAATAATTCAATGGTATTTTAATTATGTCCCATTGCTTAGTTAAAAAGAGAAACCAAAAAGCAATATTTAAAAGCAGTTCCACGTAATCAGCCTCAAAGACTGTGGTATAGGATTCCTGTGTTATGGTTAAAGGAGAAGAGTATTTGTCTGGACAAATAGAGGTGGAGGTTTTAATCTACTGATTTGTTCCATGCAACACATTTTTCCACTACTGCACCATGCTTTTCAGTAGCGTCACTTAGAAACCCCTCCCAAGTTTTAAGTTTATGGGCCAAAGGTTAGTGGAAATGCTTTGAGTTTAATGTGAAGTTCTCAGCAGATGCAATGTAGCAGTTTACTGTAACATGAAATTTCAGTACCCTGGTGTTCCTGAGGCAGGTACGTTACTATGCCTTCGCCCCCATATGTTTATTCCGTGTTTGATATTTAATGATCAAATTTGCTGACCTATTTGTGCGATACAAAAGCCTCCTCAAATACACAGCTGAGATTTTCTAGTGCAAATGTGCTATTCCTGGTAGTCATACCCCTTCCACTTGGACCGTCTACAGAAGACATTGAAAAGAAGGAGGGTAAGGAGGACATGTAGGTCAGTATGGCCATCTTGAGTCGCCCAGCCTATGGGTGTTGTAGCCTGTGGCAGGCTAATTCAGCTTGGGGTAATGGCAGGAAGAGAAGCAGGGAGTCAAATACATCTTAGTGATATCTTCTTCTCAATGCTTCCTCAGCTCAACTGAATTCACATGACAGCAGTGATCTTTTGCTAGGTCCTGAGGGAGTATACTCTGTAAAATACAAATTTCTTTGCCTTTTGAGGTATGTTTCTATTGATGCCTGACCTTTACTTTGCCATGACTTTCCAATTCTGCATCATTTCAACAGACAGTTTGGTCTTACAGGTAGCTGAAGAGCCTCCCTTAGCCCAGTGGCCGCCAGCTGCACCTTCATTGTTTTGCCAGCATTTCTGGTGCTTTCCCTGAGATGGCTGTGAGGTTTTTCAACAGAAAACTTGTGTTTATTTATTTTTTGTAATCATGGAAGCCATTTAATCAGAATATTTAATTATGTTTCTCTCCAGTTTAGGTCTGGAGCCAGCTTGGGTTTGTTTTAATTAAAACAAGATTTTCTAAACGAAGCCCTTTTTTCAGTGGTTTTCAACTCAATTAGAGATCAGAATCTTAACTTCTGTTTTGGGCGGGCATTCAGGAAAGTCTGTAAGTCTGTCTCTAACTCATATTGACTTCAGTGGTACTGTTCAAGAGATGAGCATGTGCTTCAATGCCTTGCTAGCCTAGGCCTGAATATCAACACAGGGCTTGGGAATTTTAACGTGTTTTACCAGGCCAAAGAAGAAATGAAATGATAACTATTTGTTTTATAACTGCCCTTAAAAATTACTGATTTAATTTTTAATTTCAGTGAACCTGTTTGGCATCTTAATTCCCAGGTGGATTGAGTTAGCAGCAGAGAGCGATCACAAGTTATGGGGGAACGTGAGGGAGAGGCAGTATGGGTTAGGATGTGTCAGACCCCATGAGAGTGGTCTAGTGTGGATAGGTTTTATAGTTCCAGCCTTGATCTGGAATGTACCCTGTACATGTAGTGCTAGAAAAAAATGACAAGATATTACCTGGGTCTTTGGAAGCATGTAGAGACACTGCTTGAGTTCACTGGCACCAGACTGTTTTTCTCACAGTGCAGTTTGCACTGAGTAAGCAAAGGGCTGGAGCCAGATTCCCTGATAATGCATCTGATGGAGCAAAGATTAGTCAGGTTGTATATCTTCATAAATCAGCAGCTGTCTCCAAATATGTTTAGCTTTCACCATTGCAAATAAGTACCCGATTTTTCTGTTTCTCTTTACCCAGGAGAAATGCAACTAGTGTAGCAAATTTACCAAATAAGAGCTTTAAAGTGCAGTTTAAAGCACAGATGTGGCAAACAACAAATGCTTTTTGAAAGGCAAAGACAACCTACGTTCTGAGAAAAACCTTCATGAATCCTGTGCACTGGTTTTCAGATGCTAGAGGGCAGCATTGTATAAACGATGAGAGCATGACAGCTTAAGGTCTGTAAGCATCTAATCACTCTGAGTTTAAATGTGGTACTTCTCGGGGATATCAGTGGTTTCTCATTTTTTGACCAGGGTTTAATTAAAAAAGCTACTTCTACTTTGGTTGCAGTCTCAGTGATGTTAACATTCATGTATCTACATGTTTCTTTTGGCTCATCATAAATGCTTAAGAGACAGTTGCCTTGGTCAATTTTCTTCTTGCAACAGCTACCATAAGTAACAAAATGATGAGATTTTTGGGAACAGTTTCCCAATTTATTTTATTTACTACATAAAAATTGTGTACAATTAATCAAATTTCCTGCTTCCCTAGTAGATGCCATCTGCAAAATATTTATGTATTGGCCCCTGAAACGGAGAACAGTAAGGTATTAAATTTGTGATGAATTATTTATTTCTTACTTATGGATGTTGTTTTACATTCTGCCTCAGAAGAGTATGCTTCTGCTTTATGTTGCTCCTCTTTGGCTACTCCTTAATTTGCTAATGCAGTGCTTGCTGTACATGCATTTTAAAACTGAGTATAGAATCAGTTTTGTTCACAGTGCTCATAAACAACCAAGCACTAAGGCAATACCTACATTAAATTTTCATTTCAAATACTTGTACAACCCAAATTTCAATTATAAACAATCATAAAATGTAAAGATCTGAAATTCCTGCAGTTTCGATAAAATTATTGAGCTCTTTACAGCTAGATAGAGCTTTTTGTGGCATAGAAGTCAGCATAAGAAAACCAGCCTTTTAAAATGTGGCAACTGATTTGGGCATTCTGGGTGGGACATCTTTATCAGGTGTCTAAAAACTAAGAACATCTCCAAATTGGGAGCTACTTGTGAATATTTGACTCTAGTTTCTCTGGGTATTGCTGCTTTCAGCCTCCTGTGGAGTTTTCTTTTGGTTGTTGTTCATTTAACACATTTCATAAAAATAGCCAAAAGCATCTTCAGGGCTGCCCTAAACTTTCCTCAGACAGACTGAGTCTCGGGCACTCTCCCTGTGTCTGGGAAGGGCTGGACTTCACATTCCAGCCCCGACCCTGACCATGCACTTTGCACTGAAAAGCTGTCGGCATGCTCAGTGTGGAACTGGATGTGTGTGATTGCTTATGCAGAGTTTATCTAGCTAGACAAACCACATTTCATAGCAGAATCCTCAGTGTCTTTTTAGGGAAACTTTATGTGCTTGTAAACTACTGTGCATCTAAGGGAAGATACCAAAAGTAACATCGGTCACAAAGTTTCTTCCGTATTATCCCAGCTGCTGTTCTTGCGACTTTTAAGCTCTGCTGATGCCCTTCAAGATCCGTGAGGCCAGGGTTTTTTCTTTAAATTCCCCGGCTGCTTGATGGCCTACAGGATTCCTCCTGCTTTCCTTGGAGTCTGACGTTCAAGTAGCATTTCTTTCCTGCAGAGCCAAACATGGTCCCTCATCCTACTTGGTTGCTCTCATCCCCCCCAAACCTGCTTCTTACTCCTGAGTGCAGAAAGGAGAAGAGCTGAGACATGTGAGGATACTCTAAATGTGACAACTGTCACTACTTAGGCATGATAGATATTGAATGAATGTCATTACTTAGGCGTAATTTGCTGATGCAAAACTCTTTCACTCAGATAAAAAAGAAGTATTTTAAATTAAGTTTTTGAAACTGAAAACCTTTTTCTTTTGAAAAGAACCATTTTAAATTAAGTTACAAAAACAAGGCCAGCTTCTAAAGAAGTGCAAAATAGGATAGTACCATCAAAACCAATGGGGCAAACTGGCTTACACCAGCAACAAATACGTTCCTGCTGGCCCCTTGTGTTTTGCCACTAATGTCTGCTAATAAAAATACAGCCTGTAATTTGAAAACTCTCTTTTTAAAAAAAGATAAATTAAGGAATTAATCTGTATTGATTATGAATGATGATGATGGGATGGATGGAAAGTCAGAAAAAGTTCAATAGGTGTTGGACCTTTGATGGTTTATTTGCTTGAGTTACTAAGTTGAAAGACCTGCTTTTGTGTATGGTCACCATTTCCCAATACGCTGAGGGTAGTCTGCCTAAATCACTAGGGCCTAACTCTGCAAGAAGCTCCATGTAGATAAGTCCTTACAACCCGATACCACCACTCTTCAGACTAGGTGCCAGGCTCTGGTCTCTCAGGATGGTGTAGGCTCTGGTCTCTCAGGATGGTGGTCCTTGTGGCTGAGCATATGAAACCTGATTGGACACCAGTGTAAAGCAAGTAGGGTTTTAGCTCGGGCTTTCAATTGCTAGCCTTTTGCAACCAACCAACAAACCCCACCGGAATTAGAATCTACTGACACCCACTATGGGCAGGCTCAGTGAAGGAGCCATGGGGACTTGTATTTGTCAGTCCTTCTGCTTGGACGTGAAGCACTGTGGAGCTGAGACGAGCACCTGAGCCTCTCCTGTGAGCTGTGGCAGCTCCTTTACAGCCAACAGCAGGCTTTCCATTTCCTACAGTGGGAGCTGAAACAGGTTTCTGGTACCTCCCAGTTCTTGCAGGCTAGAATAAACTTTCCCGGGGAAGGTCACCCCATCGCTGTCTGTTGTATGGTTTCCTCCTCTTCTCCCCTGTACCTGCCATAAACCAACTTACACTGACAAGAGAGTTCTGGAGGGGTTACCACATGCTTCTCATCTCCAACATGTTTCTGCAGGGGTGAGCAGCAACTTCGGTCTCTACAGGCTGGCAATCTGCTTCCTTTCACCAATGCTACAATCAGTTCATTTTTTAACTCTGTGCCTTTATTTGCAGGCTCTCAGTATGAAATTTCTTTTGGTTGTTTGTCTAGTTTTTAGTTTCACAACTAAAGAACAAAAAACACTTTTAGACCTTCTTTTAAAACCCCCTTTTTTTAACTTCTGGGAAGCAAAAGGCAGCCAAAGACACACAGTACTGAATAAGTCCAATTATACTACATTCTTGTGGTTGAGTAAGACACAGAGCAACTAAAACAAACTAACATAAACAGGGAAAGCCAAATTAAATACTTACATTTGTGTAGTGCAAGAGGATCCTGGGCTCAGGAATGTAATTCAATCTTTATTTATTTTTTAAGTAGGCAGTGCATA
This sequence comes from Scopus umbretta, assembly GCA_013400535.1. NCBI lineage: Eukaryota > Metazoa > Chordata > Aves > Pelecaniformes > Scopidae > Scopus > Scopus umbretta. The sequence continues at coordinate 27,933 of VZTL01057476.1, read as the reverse complement.
AAATAGTTGGGGATCTTTGCAATGCAACTCTAAGGTAGTGGAATACTTTTTGACTAAAGAGTCAGCTAATACAGTATTGTGAGGGGACTAAGTGTTTTCTCAGTGTGCAAGAGAGCTTTGACAAACCTAAAGAAAGGATCACTGAGTCAGTCATGGCTCTTCATAATGCAAAAGCGAATTATCAGATGGATACCTGACGCCAAATGGGGAGAGAGAATTTGGGTGTCTAACTGACACATACACAATCTGCTTAGCTTTGGAAGTGTGAAGTTCTACTTGAAGCAAAAATTATTGTGGTATGTAAGGAATGCAGATGTTTATCTATATATCATTGCCACTGGGTCTTCTCACAGTCTTCCTAATAACTGTGCTGCAGAAAGAGCTTTTGGACTTTTCCAAAACAAATCTGACCTTCCCATCACTCCCCACTTCAGTGTGCTTTGTACAAAAGAAGATCCATGAAAAAGTAGCTGCAGCATAATATGGATGTTAGGAAATGGCCACAGCACATTATTTTATAGCTGATGATTGGGGTAGAAAGATTTCATTTGGGGATAGTGCAATTCACTCACAAATTACTCACTTTTATGCAGTAATTCCTGCACTGCTTCTAAGGTCTACCTTAGAAGCCTTAGAAGCACCTTATCAGGTGCTGGCCATTGGTGCCTGAAGGACTGACACACACAATGGCTATTTTCTGCTGTTAGGTTGAATTGAAGAAGCTGCAATATATTAAATGCTTTAACAGTTACTTTTCTGTGCACACAAATGCCAGCAGCCATCACTGGGATGTTTGGAGAATGAAGAAAATGTGGTACATATTCACAAATGAAATGGAGGATGAATCGTATTCTTCATTATGCAGTGGTCCAGTTAAGGACTATGTAGATGATCGGTGTTTCCAGATCCATCTACCTATGAAGGGCTGGTTTCTGCTCAGTGTTAATCTCAGTAACAATAAGCATCAGGAATTCCAAATCTATGAAGTCTATACCCATACTCCGGATTTCCTCTCTTATAATTGCCTGTAGAATTTGCATTGAAGGCTGTGATAAAATGATAGAGCCACAATGCTTCTATAGCTTAATGTAAACATTGCGGGGGGGAACTGGGGAGATCATCTCTCATTATCTTTCTGTCTTTATCTTTCACATCAATCATTGTAAAGAATCTTCGTAAATGTTTTTTTATTTCTTTGAATCGGTCACCAAAGGAAAATGTCAGAGAGGGGAACCATTTGGTGTCCTGTCCTGGAGTTTAGACCTTACAGCCCTCTGGGGGAATAATCCCTATAACTCTGGCACTTTGCCTTGCATCAGTTATGAAGAGAAGGGACAATATTCTCAAACTAGCAGGCCCAAGTGTTTGTCAGGAATTTAAAAATGTTGTCATCCTGAATAACTTCAGCCAATCAGCCTATCAAAGGGATGCTTAACCTCCCATTTTCCTTCCCCCCTTTTTCCTTTCTTTGAATGTCTGTTTTCTTCTGCTTCCCCTTCCCCAAATGGCTGCAGCAAAGAAAATCTGTCAGGTTTTTCTGGAGTTTTTTCCCTTTAGTATTCAGTCTGTGCAGTCTCCACATAAAAGGTTACCAACCTTGGCTTTCACATATACAATTAATAGTTTATGTTGTAATTTTGCTTTATGTTGTAATCCCACTTCAGTTTGCTGATCAGCCTTGCACCGTCCCCAGTTGTTATGATATATAAACCAAAATATCCTCATTGTTAAGAACAGTAGCCTAGCTTTAGCTATTCAAATGCGTATTTAGTCCCTTGGAAGAAACTAGATTTTTATATAGCCAGTTTCCACAGAAATTGCTGGAGACTCAATGGTTCTGGAAATCAGGCCCTTCATTAGTGTGCCTACATATGGATATAGGTACTTTATTAGAGCTGAAAACTGAAAAAAGCTAGTATTGGAGTTATTATTAGTTATTTCTCCTCTTGCCCCTCTGGTTCCTATCCCATGTTGTTCCTTTAGCATGTATGTTACCCAGCCAGGTCCAGTGCCTGAATGGATTCCCCACTGAAGATCATGCTGTCTCTGTGTATGTATACCAGGGTTACTCAAGTGATGGACTTCAATATGGATTTAGAAATAAGGCAGTTTTACCTGGACATTGTGTAGATCCCATACAAGGTTTCCACCTACATCTTTTTTTTTGACTGATTGTCCTTGTGCATATTCACCCTGTGCGCATTCATACGTTCAACCATGGAAATGTATGGAAGACCAGAGATTTTTCAGCTCTGCTAGCATCTTGTCCTTTCAGTGTTGAATTCCCACCATGATTTTTTAATGGGGAAAAAGCGATGAACTTTGTCACAGCTGAGTGCCTATTCCTGTGGAACATTCCTGTTTGGCTCTACTATTGTATTGGGTTTGCATGGCAAGGTTTTGGTAGCAGGGGGGCTGCAGGGCCCGGATGACCCTCAGTGGTCTGGTGTGCAGGATTCACACCTGTAGCTGTCTAGAGACAGAGTGGTCCATTTCTGCCTTTCGGCACCAAAAAGGACTGTAGTGGGTTGACCTTGGCTGGACACCAGGTGCCCACCAAGCTGCTCTACCACTCCCCTCCTCAGCTGGATAGGGGAGATTAAATATAACAAAAGGCTCATGGGTCGAGATAAGGGAGATCACTCACCAATTACCGTCAAGGGCAAAACAGACTCAACTTGGGGAAATTAATTTAATTTATTGCCTATCAAATCAGAGTAGGATAATGAGAAAGAAAACCAAACCTTAAAACACCTTCCCCCCACCCCTCCCTTCTTCCTGGGAGAAGGGACATGGGGAATGGGGGTTGTGGTCAGTCCATCAGATGTTGTCTCTGCTGTTCCTTCCTCCTCACACTGTTCCTGTGCTCCAGCATGGGTCCCTTCCACAGGGTGCAGTCCTTCAGGAGAAGACTGCTTCAGTGTGGGTCCCCCCCACGGGGTCACAAGTCCTGACAGCAAACCTGCTCCAGCGTGGGCTCCTCTCTCCATGGGGCCACAGGTCCTGCCAGGAGCCTGCTCCAGCGTGGGCTTCCCATGGGGTCACAGCCTCCTTTGGGCATCCCCCTGCTCCAGCATGGGGTCCTCCACAGGCTGCAGGTGGAGACCTGCTCCACCGTGGACCTCCCTGGGCTGCAGGGGGACAGCCTGCCTCACCATGGCCTTCCCCATGGGCTGCAGGGGAATCTCTGCTCTGGCGCCTGGAGCACCTCCTGCCCTCCTTCTGCGCTGACCTGGGTGTCTGCAGGGCTGCTCCTCTCGCATGTTCTCACTCCTCTCTCCCAGCTGCTGTTGTGCAGCAGGTTTTTTTCCCCCTTCTTGAAAATGTTATCCCAGAGGGATAAGATGCCAGCCTTGGCCAGCAGTGGGTGTATCTGGGAGCCAGCTGGCATTGGCTCCGTCGGACATGGGGGAAGCTTCTGGCATCTTCTCACAGAAGCCACCCCTGTAGCCTCTCAGCTACCAAAACCTTGCCACACAAACCAAATAAAACCATCTTTAAAGACATCTATGCCTTTTGACACTATAGGAAGAATGCTCAGTGCTTTGTCTGGGCATGAGGTGTGTCAGAACTGTTATGGGAGTACTAGGGAGAGCTAACTTCTCTCATTTTGTTCATGAGGCCTGCGATTTCCAAAGTCACCACATGGTTCTCTATTTACAGTAGACAACATGCTATTACAGAATCTGCTGGGGCTGCTGTAATTCTTGATAGGATTGTCCTCTTCTCTGTCTTTCTATCTCTTTTTGAGGGCCAGGGGCTTCTTATCCAGGTAATGTACAGTGGTGGAGTGGGAAAATTGATGGATAGTAATCATCCTAAGAGTGTAAGACCGCATATGGTCAATCACTCAAGACACAGAAGGAGATGTTTTACTAGAGTATATGTTGAGATATATAAATTCCCAGCTTACCCACCCTCTTCTCTACCTTCAAATCCCATTAAAGATCTAGAGTCTTAGAGCTGAACGGAGCTGACAACACAAAGTGCGTTGCACCATTTACACTGCATATGCAGCCCATATGATGAGGGCAGGATGTGAACACTCCTCTGTGGAATCTGAGAAGTGACCAAAAAATTGTTCTCTATGGAGTACTCAGGCATATACTTATACATAGCATGAACAAGCCTGTGGACTTCAGACTTAATGGACTTTCTGGGACTCCATTTTATACTGTTCTCAGGGAGCAGCTTGGAGGGTTTTGCTGCTGCCTGCAGATGTGAAGGGAGTATGTAGCGCCTGGCTTGTCTGGCAGCGCTGTTCCCTGTGCACTCATCTGCTTCCTGACAAGGGATCCTCCACGTTCTACCCAGTGGACCACGGTAAAAATTAACTGAGTAAACTTGATGTTCATGATTTCCTCCTCTGCAGTATTTCTAGCAAATATGGTACCTGAATTCCTAAAGGGCTAGGATATTCCAGATATAATTGCTGGTTTTCGGGGGGCTCACAGGATGTCCAGCATAATCAATGCCCAAGGGAAAGCCAAGAACAGCTGGAGCCTTGCTCATAGTGGGAGAGCTCTATTCCGTGAAAGGTAATGGAAAACTTTACTGTTCTGTTTTGGTGCTGAGTAACTTGATCTATGTGGTTATTTTTATTCTTTTCTGTTTACATTCTTAGCGCCCTTTTCTGATTTTTAGACATATATGTACTTTTTTCTTCTATCTCCTATGAGCTCCTGGATAGAATTCTGCTGAAATCCCTTCCCCTAAAACACAGACAAATGCAGATTAAAGGTATGTGCTTTTGCAAGAGGTCTGTATTCACACTGTCACTCTCCGGATTAAGATTGCTGTGGTTTATGTATGTGCAGCTGCTTTCTAATTAAAGCCCACATCTGTCCTGGTTTTAACACCAGTCAACTGTAGTGAAGCCATTAACCCTCTCTGTTACTTCTGCCCTATGTCCGATGGGCACGTGAAAGGTTAAGTGGATTGAGACATGAAAAACCACAACACAGTTCTCAGTCTTGCTGGGTGTATGCTCAGTAAATCTGAAGAGGGAAGAACATGGAAGCCAGGTCTCTTTCTTTGCCCTCAATCTTAATAAGATTCTGGCTTTTAGTCTAATTTAGCACACGTTCAAGTCTTTCATTCTGCTGCTCAAAGACTTTTACATTATCATGTCTGCTCCCAATCCATTCACTCGCTTACAACCCCTGACAGGCCCCTTCTGGGAAGACCATTCATTTGTTGTATAAAGTGAGTTACCCTGTCATCCACCCACCCAAAGGATCCCCTGTGTCAAGGGAAGGAATCCTTAGTAATTTCTCTCTTGCTTTGTGTTGCTTCAGCTGTACAAAAGAAATAGGAGAGCCCTGCGGTCTGGCTCTGGAGACTGTGCTCTTTGCTCACGTAAGGCAGAGCTTCATGTCCAGCTTGTAGAATTCAGGAGGCCATGTCATCCAGAAGGGATTTTTGTGTGATTCCTCTAAATGATAGATGAGATAAATGAGTACAGGTGAAAGTTTTGCCTCATTTCCTTGGGACCCAGCAATAAAATAGGGAATCTGTAACAGGAATTAAAAATACACCAAAACCAAAAACGAATGCACAGTTGGCCTGTTTGACTCTTTGAGCACTGTTTAGACTTTCAAAACTGAGTCAGCCCAAGTTTGTGGCTTACTATGCAGGCTGCTCTTGATAACTTCTGAAACTTCATCCAAATGAACTATTCAGATCCTGGGTGGAGTAACACTAATGGTGATGTAACAGACCTGAGGTCAATGCATCTCCTCCCAGTGTGTGGTCTGTGAATAATATGTGGGCCTGTGGGTCCCAGAAGGAGTGATCTCTTTGTGAAAGAATTTGGAAAAGAAAAAAAAGGGTAGCTGTATCGCAGTTAATGCTCCCATTTCCTCAAAGAATCCATTCACTGCAAAGGAGGAAGGAACATACCTTTTCGACATTAAAGAGCACTCAAAAGCGAAGGCGCTCTAGCTGCCTGAAGTTGGGTGCACCTGAAGAGAGTTTTTATTTGAAATGAGTGCCTGCAAAATAAACTGAAGTCAATGTATGATGCAAGTGGCTGGCAGTTTCTAAAGTCAGATCATTTTTGTTTTGATGCCTACAAATGGATTTAATTGTAATGTGTGAACTGTGATACACAGAGAATATAAGAAAGGGTATTGAACAACCTCCTCTCTCTAAACATGACTTTAAGAGCATTGCTTTAGATGTTGCAAATTCTAGAACATTAGCCCTGGTAGCTTCTTTCTTCACTTGACAAATGTACTGCATAGAAATGAATGGGTACACGGTAGTTTTAAGGGGAAACTAGAGGGATATTTTTTAACCAAATGAAAGTTTAACCTTCCTGTGTATGTTCTGTTCCCGAAAATGCTGTTCAGATTTGAAATGTTAAGTACCAAGTTTAGTGGAGAAGTTCTAAAGCTCTCTCTGTAGTACTGTTTTTCCCTATGTGTAGCAGAATGATTGGTATAATTATTTTATCCTGTGATTTTTATTTATATCCTGTAGTTTCAAGTTGTGAACTTAATACTATAAAAATTATTTGTGACTCATGTGATTGAGGTAAAGCTTGTGGATTGATTCAAAATAACAGTGGACCTGATGGATGTGTGTATATCTTTGTGGATTTTCAGATGGACATTTTTCAAATGTCTTAAATGAAGAAGTTTTTTATTTGCATCAGCCAACTTGCGTCAGCCCTTGCTTATGCCATGGCTTATGGAGAAGTTCAGATGGGAACCAGCGCACCACCTTGACAAAACTTAATGAAAGAAAGAAGCAGTGAAGCTAGTCAGCAGATTGCTTCAAAGCTTCAGAGCAGCTGCTTCCCATATAATTCTGGTAACAAATGTATGTTACCTGCAACATTTAAGATAAATACCATCACATAAACTCTTATTTGTCAGTAGGTCCCCTGTGAGCCATCAGCCAAGTTTTTGCAACCACGCACCAACTTACTGAGGTGTAATAGCGTCTAAGGACTACAGCCATTGGCAGACAGATTTGTCATTTTGGACTGGTATTATGTTCCTGTTTTGTTAGCAAAAAGATACCTTTACCAGAGAATATTTCTATTTACTTTTACCTCAAATATATCCCTCATATGTGCCTTTGTGTGCATCTGTGTATATATCCATGTCCACTATATTTATTCAGGAATGGTACCCAGTTCCTCAAATACGTATAGGAATTGAGCCTTAACCAACCTTGCTGCTTAGAAGGTAAGACACATGTCGGTTTTCTGGGTTAGAATTTGTAAAAAGAGGGATTAGCTCACTAAAAGTGTCTTTAGGGGCAGTTTTTCTAGGCTATTCTCTCTAAGAAGAGATTGATAGAGGTGATATAGTCAAGAGAGAAAAGTAGGCTTTTCTGGAGAATGATTCAAAAGAGGATCCTCACGTGCTTTTTAATTGTCATTCGTATGCTCAGTCCTGAAAATTCCTGGTTTTTCATCAGTTGCTATTGGAATATTAAATATCACAAGCAGGGTGGATTTCAATTAGAAATCCAGAGGAAAAGAGAAAATAAATATCCTTTCAATTGCCCACTGAGCCTTGGGCGAGAAAACTCATGATTTCAAAGGCAAAAAAGAGACCTTGAGAAATTCATGCTGGACATGAAAACTGGCAACCTTGTGGCTGATAATTCTCATGAGTAGTATGTTATCCTCACATTAGTTAACCATTTTTTGATTTATTCTGTTATCTGTTTTGATTTGGAACTGAATTGGATTCAGTTTTCAGAGTTTTCAGAGATAAAGAGCATGCATTTTCATATAGTCTCCCTGGTTGGGCGATAAATATCATGCACATTAGAGTATAATAATGAAAAACTGATAATCAAGTGCAGTTTTTTCTCTTAGTTTTAAGAGTTCATAATATGGCCTCTGACTTAGGAATTTATACATGTAAGATGACCTTGGCAAGCTAGGTCTCTGAGGAGATAATATGTTTGAATAAGCATGGTTTATATACCATAAAAATTTAAGCGGCTGTTCTATATATTGATATTTGACAGGGAATGAACTGAAAGTAAGAGTGCACATAATTTTTTAGAGGCATGGATGGATTAGTCTGAGTGTTATTTTTTGTTAAAATTACACAGTAATGCTTAGTCATACCTTAGATGCAGTTACTGGAATAAAGGTAGATTATGCCCTAGAGGTAAGAACCACTTTTATTCCATTGGTGCCTGCGCAATTAAAACCATATTGGAGGGATCATATTGCTTTAATTCATTGGTATAATCTTTGGACAAGGCCTTTCTCTAAGTTAATGAACAAGCAGGCCTTATCTCCTAATGGCCAAGGCTATGTACCATTTTACTATGGTAACTAAAACATATCATTTTCTATTGTATTCACTTTTTGAGTCTTGCTCTGTTCAGTAACTACATCTCCAGCCATTGTTCCTTGTGAAACTCAAAAAGAGAAAAATCTTCCTTTTCTCTAAGTAGAATGCAACTCCAAACCAGCAATTTTTACCAATGCATATTTGAGTTACAAGAATAAAAACAAGTTTTGAGGAAGAGTCCCAAAACCACACCTGCCACCTCAGTGAAGGATCCCAGACTGGAAAGGATTTACTTGTGGATAAATGCACATGTCTTAGGAGAACACTGATTTCTGTCCCATGGACAGGAATCCAACATGACCAGGTTTTGTGAAATTTTGATTGTATAGCAGCCTTTGAGAGTTTGCTAATGTCAGACTTAAAACACGGAGCTGCCTGTCCTCTAGGTCCAAAGGCTTAGAGGAATGTGAACCCATGATGAATAAGATGAATAAAAAGGTATAGCAGCAAGCGGTTTCTTTTTCTTGTTTTAGATAACAACTATATCAGCATCTATACCATATAGTGACTCAATACTTTTTCATATTGCAATAATTAAAGCTGACCTTAAACAAGGAGTGATATACTTATATATCACTTATACACTGGCAGTTTTGAAGACTTCTGACCTGCTACAGCAGTAACAAGAGTCAGTATGAAAGTGAGAATCTGTCCCTTACTTCTTCCCTGTAATTTTTTTTTATATTGAATACATAGTTGTTTTTGAGACTGCATATCTTTTGGGGTTGGTATTTGTTTTGGGGAAGAAAAGTTGCTGGAAATTTCTGATGCTTTGACTAACTAAATTCAGTGTAAATGTTGCTGGTATTGATTTTTTTGACTATTGAAAATAATTTTGAAGACTTTCTCCAAGTCATGTTTTCAACTTTTAAAAGCTTATTGCTGCTCTTGCTTCAAGTCTTGCCTCTTTATTGCAGATTATCAAATTGTATATGAAATCTCCTGTCCAGCATTTATTCACAGACTGGCTTTGGACCAAAACTGACCCCTTTATTTGCTCATGACACACCTTACTTATGCAAGAATAGTGTATTAGTTTCCTAATGAGCAGCTGCATTTTAATTGCACGTTCTGGGAATATCCATCAACTGATGAAATACGGTGTGCTCAGCTTCACTGAATGAATGCGATCACCACTCTTTTGTCACAGAAAACCAAATTTTCTTGTATCTCTTTTGTCTGGAACAGTTGCAGCAGCATTCCTCAAAAGAACATTTCTGGAGGGAGCTAGGTCTCTAAACCAGCTAACCCAACAGCAGTCACCGTCCTGTTCTTATCCATTATGAAAATAACCTGGGCAAAGCTGAATTAACACGGCCCTGTAGTCAGGGCATTTGTAAATACAAAGTGAAATGTGCAGAAGTATGAAATACACACAACTGAATGATAAGCATTATAAAAAGAAGTTCTGTATTTCAGAAAACAGATTTTCTCTTCTCTGGCCTTGAACTGGCACAGAAGGTAATTCTAAATCTGTAGGACATACAGAAATAGATAATAATTTTTTAATGAGTTTTAGTTTTTTTCTCCTAAAGCCTCAGCTGCTAGAATAATTTGATTCTGCAGACATCTTAGATTTTGAAATAAGTTCTTGAGCCCCTTCTTGTGAGAAAAGGTCAGAATCACAAACCTCAAAGACTTAAAATGTATTTTAAAAACACCCAAGGTCTATTAAAAAGGGTATTTTGATTTGGCTCATTCTTCAGGGAAGGAGAAGTTGATTTATTTTTTAAATGCTTGAGACAGACAGTCCTTAATGTCTCTCACACTTTATTAATGCTTAATTATGCCCCTTCTGAAGTTGTAAGAGACACTCAAACTGTAGCAGAATGTAACCAGTCCCTACTAAAACCTGTTTTTGTTGGCTCCACAAAAAATCTCTTCGTATATTGCCACCAGTAGGTGCTTTACCGAAACAGGGCTGGCTCACAGAGCTGAGACACCTTCTTGCAGCTGCCGAATACAAAGGCATATATCCCCATAGCACTGCTACTTCTTATCGGATTCTTCCAGTGCACTTAGTGCCAAGAGCAAAATAAGAGCTCTTTCCTTGTAGCCTTTAATTGAGCTAAGCTCTCTTTGATTCAAGAGTTAGTTTTGCCTGAGCAATGAGTGCAGAACTAGGCCATACAAATAGTTTCAGTATAGATCAAAAGATTGTTGTGTGTAGATATTAACAACTAACATTATTGATATTAAGGAAGAGACATACTGTGCTTACCATCTGCAGATGTTGGAGTGGGTGGATAAGATTTGAGTTTTAGGGAATTGGAAACAACCTGATTTTTTTTTCCATTTGGTTAATTATGAAATGATTCTCAAAACAGATAACAGTGACTAATTTGGCCAATGAATTTAATGGGATGAAAGGCAAGTACAGAAACAAAGCAAACAAAGGAGAAAAAAAACAACAGAGGAGCTTTAGCTTATATTTAATGATGTGTAATTGCTGTTGATACCAGAAGGAAACTTTTTTTCCATAACTAGTAAGGTAATTTTTCAGTTCTAGATGTTCAAATTTCAATCAGCATTTGAACCCATGATAAATATCAATGGCAGAGATTGTTGTGTCTGACTTATACAAGGTTTAGAATACTTACATATCCTGCGTCAGCCAATAAATCTATGGTTCAAAGGAGGAAAACCATGTACGGGTGTTGTTATCTATCTTATTATACAACAAATTAGTTAATATTTTCTGTTCATAGACTGTTACATTTTAAGTTTTTAATACAGAAAACAAATCTTCATGTTATATTTTGTTTGGGCAGTTACATAGTTTTTGTTAGTGTTTCTTTCTGCCTGCTGCTGTGAGAAAAATCTCCAATACATTTTTTATGAGCTAACTATGGCAGTGTTGCTTTCCTGACATTTTGCTTGCTTTAAACAATGAAACAGTCCCCAACCCAAGGAGCACGCCTGTCAGTCTTCACTGCTGCTAAAGCAAGAGTCTGCTTCTAAAGGGAAAGCTGACTGTGAATTTTCTTGGTGATATAGATCATGTACCACCAAACTTAGATGATAGCAGATTTGTTTAAACACAGATTAAAGAAGAATCATAGCTAATTTGTGGCAGTTTCTGTTCTGGACCTTCAAGAGCGATTTTTTGAGAACACAGTCCCCTTGTCTTCTTTCTCTGTGATTCCTCTTCCATCATCAACTCCTCATTTTTTCTGGACAACTTCTTTTCAGCTCCTTTGTCTTTTCTTAGGTTAGTTATCTGTTGGGTTTTTTCCCCCTCCTTCCTAGATCTCACTGTGACCATGCATCCTTGGGTAGGATGCACTTGTCAAATCCAAGTACCAGCTTGCCTTGTTCCTCAGAGAACCTCTAAGTTGTAGGAAAGAACCAATGCTGTAGTCGCAGGGTAGCATGTCATGTCATGGTTCTGCAAGGAGCCCTTCATCTTCCAGGAATGCCAGTACAACATAGTTCAGTTCAACTTTAGCTAGGTTTTTCATGTTCAGTGAAACATATGGGACACTTGGGTGTATGTGAGACACCTATTTTCACCTCTTAAGTCTCACATCGTATCCAGGGTTTTTCTCTCCTTATGTACAAAGGTGAATTACCACAGTACTTGCCATTGTCCAAATATACAGGTTGGTTTATTCAAGAGTGGCCACCAACAGACTCTACAGAGGAACAGGCCTAGACAGAAGAGCAAACACAGCACAGCCAATGCTACAACTACTGCTAGCAGTGTGACTCCAAGGAAAACGCAGTTCCGTTCATGTTCTGAAACAGCTGAGAGACCGAGGCTAAGAGCAAGGGCCAAACCAGCCCCAAAACAGCAGTATGAGACCTCTCTCCTTCTCAGTCTGCACAGCACGAAGGAGATGTCACAAAACTGAAGTGACTTGGTTGAGGCTCCACAGAAAATCAGTCAGTGGCAGCATTCAGCCTGGAATCTCCTGAGGCACATGAGCACTTACGCTCGGAACCACAGTGCTGCTCCGTAGGCCTTCTATCAGTGCATTACAGAATGCTAGTCTTATTAATTATGAGCGGTTTTATCTAACCAGAACCAATGAACCTTAGACGGCTTCGGGGAGGAGGGATGCATTACATGATAATTACAGGATGCTAGAGCTGTCCAAGAACATTTTAAGTTGAATGTATTTGATATTATGCAGATATAAAAAGACTGCAGGTGGTTGCTCTCTCAGCTTCACCTCTTGACTTTTGGACTGTGCCTCTACAGAGAATTTTCAAATACTTTTATGCTGGGACAACAGACAATGGAAGGCTGCCCAGATACAACTTGTGTCCTACTGGGAAAAGCAGAGATGACCATCTTCATGTTCAGCCTCTCTGTGCATGAGTATTTAATTCTGGCCAACAGACATAGAAAAGAAATAAACAAAAGAACTGCACTTTCAGTAAAAGCTCCTACTTAAATTGCTTGTTAGAACAAAGGACTTCAAGCAATCTCAGTAATAAGCAATAAGCTACTGATTGACTGTAGAAAAAAAATTAAAATTGTGGAAATATCTTACTGTATATAGAAGGATTTTTAGTTGACCTACCTAAAAGGGACATATTATCCAGCAGGGTTTCTTTTCCTTTAGTACTGCTAGAGGGGTGGGACTGAGAAAAACTGGTTTGCATTGCCTTTTATTGAGTGCTGAATCTCATCAGTTGTGTATGCTTTTATCATACTTTATTGTAGGGATAATTTTAAGTTTTATAAGAAAACTTCTCGTATTACACTAATCCAGTCTAGACATTGATTTCAGTGGGCATTAGAACTTTCTTAAATATTTTCCAGAAAGGTTTCTTTCATCACTAGCAAACTTGGACAGCAGACAAATGAAATAGATGAAAAATATGTATTTGGATCATGGCATGTAAGAAAGGGATCTCAGTGCGATAGCCTGTCACCAAGATATTTGCTTTTGAAGTAGTTTTTTTTTTAGAAAATCCGTAACTTGCTGTAAAATGTATTATTAGTGAGAAGCTTCAAAGCAAAACATTCTTCCCTCCCACTTTTGATTATTGGATAAAGAAAGGATTCTTAACATAATCATATGGTTAAAGTGATTATGCAAAATAACTTTTTAGCAATTAATATTTGAGTGAAAGCCTGGTCTGAAGTGAAACCGTAATGGATCTTTGTTACACTATCAGATTTCATAAAGAGGCTGTTTAGCTAAGCTCTTTCTGGGCAAACAAAACAATCAAAAACAAGTGTGAAAACCTCATAATTTTAGGACTTTTCTGCTGTGGAATATCAATCTCTGCTGATACTGGGGCAGATTTCTCTATCATTCCAAATCTTTTATCTTGGAATATTTTAACATAATCAGTGCTTTTTCACTGTGATCATAAGGTTTTGTTATTTTTTTTAAAGCTGTTAAAAGAGAGAGTGGTACTTTGGCATGGATTCGCAACAAGCTTTGATGAGTTCCAGAAAAGAGACTGTTATACAAATACAAGGAATGAAAAGAACTTGTTATCTTTAACAAGAGCTTGATTGGATGTAATAAAAGTTCCTTGTTAATTTACTGAAGTTAGCAGCTATGCTGGTAATGAATTTATAATCAACAACATTTGATCTTCTGCGGAAGCTTTTGCCCCTTTCTCCCCCCCAAAACGTTTCTGGAGAGAGTCCAGATAATTTCCTTTAATAGGGATTAAAACTTTAAAGGAGTATTGCTTTATAGTGACCCTTTTTGGCAGTTTATCAGAACACTTATGCAGCTGGTAAATGTAACTACAAAATTCTGTGGAGGGATGACTATTTTTCCTTAAACAATCTCTCCTCTCCCCTCCCTGCCATGGGCAGCACATTGTTTACAGCAACGCTGACAAAATAAAGAATCGCAAAAATGAGTTACGTGAACAGGAAAGCTTTGATTCTATGGGAATAGCTCCAAAAATGTCTTTTGTGTAATGCATGTTAAATGAAGTCATTATCCTAGGACTTTGAAATAATTCTACCCAAATAGACATAACTTTTTTTTTTTTTGAAGTAATTATGTTACATTTAGAGTTCTGAGAATTTCTCTGTGTGTTTAACGTGAATTAGGACTGACATTCACAGGCGGACTCACACAAAGACTGAAAGACTGTTGAAGTGTTGTGCTGCACTTATAGAGAAGTTTTCCCGTTGACTCATTTTGATTTTACAGCCCTTTTTACAAACTGATATTGTTGGAATTCAGTGTCTTAGTGGGGAGGAGGTTGTACGTCTGCTGTTGTGTTCATTTTTAAAAAGTCTCTCGGTCACCTCTATATTTCCGTAAATTCCAACCCCTGCCAAGTACTATCCTGGTCTACAGGGGTGAACACCAATAGCATAGCGACAGATGGACAGGGTAGACAGACGGCCCATATAATCCATCCTATGCTGGTTTTATAAGTCTATAAAAATGCAATAAAGAAAAGGGTCTCATTAGGTAGAGGCAGGGGGCTGATTGATTTGCAGGCCACACTCAGTTTATAGCTGCCTTCTGTGTGAAAGTCCACCTTACAGTGTAAGTTTACCCTGTTTGCCATGGCTTGTTTAGTTAGACTTAATTTACTTCTGGTAACGGTGAGCATTATTCATGTTTTTGTGGTGACTTTTACCCCAATTTGGCACCTAAGTATGGAGTCACTCTCGTTTTACTCTGTAGAAAGAAAACCCTTCAGCCAGAGGTCAGGAGAAAAGCTGAGCGAAATGCTCCTACCAAGCGTGGGTTGTCTGTGAAGGCAGGAGCTGTTTAATTGAAAGGGAAACTTAATACTGTCAAAGCTCTCATTTCAACTCATGTGTATTTTCTGCATTGCAACAAACACCACCTCCAAATATTGAAAGAGGCTAAAGGAAAAATACTTTGTGCATAGTCCGTCTCACTGATTCTCGAAACAATCCATTTTATCTTTTGTTGTGGGAGTCTTCTAGGGAAGAGTTTTTTTCCGGTAAAAGAAATAAGAGCATATGATTTTAAAATTGTAAAAAAGGCAGTGGGACTGAGAGAGCTGGCTGCATCAGTGATGCGGCTTTCTTCAAATAAAGCTCATTGTTTTCAGTGTTGCCAAACAGTGCTGCAGGTGGACTCGGGGAGAGAGGCGAGCGTGCCTGGCCCCTGCACCGCAGGGCGCGAGAGGCGCGTTAGCACCGAGCAGTGGGTAATCTGTTCTAGTACCTGGTCACGGACCTGGAGCAGGCGGCTCCTGACACGTGGGGAATAAGGGCCAGTTCTTGACTCTGCTGCTGACCTTGGGCAAACTGCGTTATCTCACTGAGCCTCAGTTTCCCAGTCTGCAAAATGGGACCAAAGACCATTGTCATCAAGAGGTTAAAAGTATCTCTGTTTCAGATAAGTATGAAAGAAGTTTTTGTCTTAGATAAGACTGGGAAAACAGAATGTGTTGCCCATACACAATGTATATTTGAGAATCCCACCTAAATAAATGATGATGAATTCCTAAAGATGAACTGTTGATCCAGTGTCCTGGAACCATGGATATTTTTATTCTTGTAATCATGTAATATTTCAGTGAATCCAATTAAGCTTTTCCTCAACTATCACCTGTGTCTATGAGTTCTAGAGATTCTTGTTCTGCATTAAATATTTTCCTTTTATCGATTTTTAGTTGTTGCCTCTAAGTTTTGTTGGATATTACCAATACTTAATAAGAATGATGATACTTAATGAGAACTTAATAAGAAATGTTCATCAACATTTGTAGTAATTTAAGGAAAGAACCAGTCTTAAATTAAAAATGCTTCTTAAGTCCAGTTGGTGGAAATTGTTTCAAAGTGCTCAGGATTATTAATGTTCCAAAAATAACTCAACCTTAAGAGGGCTGTCATTTGGCTAGTTGAAAGGTCTCACCAGTTACACTCATGACATTTGAATTCATTTTTTTTCTTTCTTACTGGATATCTAAAAGCTTCTTTTTAACCTTAAAAGAATAAAATGAGAAAATTGGCAAACTTCAAAATAAATAACTGTGTTCCAGCCAATAATGATTTGCTAAATTGTATCATCATGCCAGAAGAGATCGGAGTCTTGAGTTCAGTCAGAGAATTCCAGTTGCCATGACAAAACCTTCCACAGTGTTTAAAGTGTTTAAAGCCCGTTGGGGAAAAAACTGAGTATTTAGCTCATTCTCTATTAATATTAATATTGATATTAATATTAATATTACCAGTCTGTATTATTATTGTTGTTGTTGTCTTCCTATCCCCACTTCCTTCTTATTCAAAGAAAGAAAGAAAGAAAGAAAGAAAGAAAGAAAGAAAGAAGTAACTCCCACGTGATGCAGTTAACCATACAACTCATCCCTACCCTTTGATACTACATATTACCCCCACGGAGTTGATTCTTCAAAGCCATTAACTGGGTTTGAGGAGCCAGTTTCTGTTAATTTTAATGGGGATTAGACATCCAGCCCCTAAGGCAGCTTTGAAAACTCTCCACCAGATTCTTTATGGCTCTTCTTGGAGGCAACGAAATGTTTACCCAGTTATGTAGCTGCATTTCCCAAAACACTGCTAACATAAAGTTAGAGATCATCTTACTTCCTCAAGTTTAAAGAGCCCCATTTGCTGTTAAGCTGAATTGTCTATTTCATTTCTGTTGAGACCTCCATATGACACAGTTTCAAAGGGGATGGACAGTTTTGGAAAGGAACTAGTAGCCCATCCTTTTCGCATGCAAAGAAGATGATACCTTGTGTTTTGACATGCATCCTGTAACAACTGGTTTATATCCTGTTCTCCTTTTCTGGACGTTACATTGACAGCTTTCCTCAGAAAACTGATTCCTTTCCATCCTGCTCTGAATGATGTGTTTAAAACGTGCTTCACCTTAAATATGCAGGCTTTCAAAACAAAATTACTGAACCAGACAACGGGGAGGGAGGAGAATTGCCTATTCCAGCAGAGCTAAAAAGCAGCAAACCCAAGTCAATTTTCCATTCATTGACACACATACCCCAGCAGTAGTCTGGATTCCCTTTCTCATGCATTGCTACCCAGAATAGACTCTGGGAAACAATAAGAGCAAACTTCAACTCCTATGTTAGGCCAGCTTCCTTAGAGGTATCTGCTCTGCAAACATTTCCTTTGAAAAAAGTAAGAAGTTTGCCATGTATATAAACAGAAATATCCTTAGTTATAGCAACATGAATGGCTGCTAAATTGCATTTAAATTGTCCTTGTTTAATTTGTGTTCTGTGCTGTCTTTCTTGTATATATCCCTAAGTTATGTTTTTGTCAGTTTTGTTTCTTTAAATGTATTATAAATCTGTATTTCCCTCATAAACCAGTCTGGAAAAGGGCATCTGTACTGGAAACTGTTTTTAGTGACTTGACACTTTGGCTCTTTTATGTTGTGAAACGAGTTTTAATTTTCTTAACATAGGCCAGGCATGGTACATAAACCTCTTCCCCCCCAGGGAGGCTTTTATGTTTGATTCCTTTAGTGGCAAAGCTTTTGAATTTCTCCCCTTGATTGACTTGATTATGATCTTCCCAGTATATATCCTTCATGTTGATGAATTCCTGGTAGGGATCCTCAAAGGAGTTTACAAGCCTCAATGCTAGATGAAACAGAAGAATTAAATTATCCCTGCCAAAGCTGCTACTAGTGAAAATAGGAAGTTGAATACTAGTGCTGCAGATTTACTTATTCTTCGGGCATCTAATTTGAGATAATGGGGAAAGATTCATTCGTAGAGAATAGGTGCTCTGAGGTTTCTGCCAGGTGGCTCTGAATCTGCACAAACTCAGAACCTAGTTTGGAAATGTAGGTCAAAACCCCTGCCAGCGTTGTCCTGGCTTACTCTGCTCCTGTGCTTTGTTAATGCTGGGACAGAGTGCATCTAACCATCCTGGATGAAGGTCTTCTACTCACTTAGGAGAAAATTGCTGGTAGAATCTCACTGCTGCAGGCAGCAGCTAATCCAACAGTCTGTAAGAGAACTAAGCAGCGTGTAGCCATCATGGGGACGTCTTACAGCCCCGAACACCCATTTTGCTAGAATGGATGCTGCTTGGAGTATATACACGGCAGGCAATGCTTCTGCCTTCTGTTACTCAACATGTTGCATCAGAAATGGCTAGATTTTGCACTAGGAAATGTGTTCAAATCTTCAGAATATGGTTGGCTTCCTTAATAATTGGCTCTTGTGGGTCATTGCTGCCCAGCTTCCTTTTGGCTGTAAGCACTACACACAAGAAGGCCGCTCAAGTCGTCTTCAACCTCGCTTTGGTCACCGGTGTGGACTCGGCCACACAGCATCACCACGATTGTCCTACTCAGAGTCTTTTTTAGGTGAAAGGCAGATCACCTGGGGATGGAAAATGCTGTTAGAACTGACCACGATGGCATAAGGGCGATAGATAACATGCAGTGACTATGTACCGTATCCATCCATTTACTAGGAACTAGCTGTTCCTAGAGCTGAGACAACTATGATGAACTCAACAACTCTGGAATGTACATTCCAAGAAACAAAATCAGGGCAAGATATTTTGACCCTAATATAGTTTTCATTGTTGGATTTCTAGTGCAAATAAAGATTCACAATTTTTTATATACAGGGAAGAGAATCTTTATTAACTCTGTCTAACAGTTAGAAAGCCATCCTGATCAAAGGATGAGTAGTTTTTGGTACTCAGCTTTACAGTCTTTATGGATATATGACTTTTTGAATATTAGCACTTTTGTAACTGAATCAAGTTGGATGCCGCAAATAATCTAGCAGGGACTTAAGAAAATTTGGCAGATAGGTAGTGATAAGTCTGGGTGCTGCACCTTTAGCTGTAAGATAGCAGCTTTGCACAGGAAGGGGCTGGGAAGCATTTCCAGTAGGAGACTGCAGACAGACAGACCTGCTTCTTCCCCTTTTGTGCTTTCACACCCATTCTTTGTTTGTAATTCATGTAAAATAAATAGAGAGCCAGTGGAATGGGGGGGAGAATCGGAAGTGTAAAAGTGAGAAAACTCATGGGTTGAGATAAGAACAGTTTTGTTATTATTATTATTAACAACATCATCAACAACAACAAATTGTAAGGAAAAGGAAAAAATAACAGAGAGAAAAATAACACCCAAGAAAGACAAGTGATGCAAATGAAAACAACCGACCGATGCCCAGCCAGTCCCCGAGCAACATCCCCTCCCACACCCCCCCCAGCTCCACAGGCGGAGCGTGACGCCGTGTGGTGTGGGCCATCCCTCGGGCAGTCGGGGTCAGCTGCCCCGGCCGTGTCCCCTCCCAGCTCCGTGTGCCCCCAGCCTGCTCGCTGCTGGGGTGGGCTGAGAGGCAGACGAGGCCTTGGCTCTGTGGGAGCGCTGCTCCGCAGGAACCAGAACATCCCTCTGTTATCAGCGCTCTTCCCAGCACAGATCCAAACCATGGCCCCATACCAGCCACCATGAAGAAAATGAACTCCAGCCCAGCCAAAACCAGCACATTGGGAAAAGGAAACTCAGTGGAGAAAGGCAGGATGAATGTAATATTTGTCACAAACTTTTTTTTTCTTTCTCAGAAAACTATAGTTGGGGCTTTTTCACAAACTAACTCAGATAGACTGGAGTTAATAAGAAAGAACTGGAAAGGCAGGCAGGAGAGGCAGAGGTATAACTTGCCTGAAAACAGGCATAAATTTAGGCCTGGACATCTATGTGTATAAATGCTTTTCTAAACACATAAAATAGAAATAATACAGAAATGGAATACAGGAAAGCATGAATCCCTCACAGTGCAGAGCTCTCTCTCCCTCCTACATTGGCTTTAAGTCTCTCAGCTGTCATTTGTCATTGTTGTTAGAGCTGGCTGAAAATTGTCCAAATTTTATGAAAACTGTCATGACCTTTTTTCCTGACTTGACAAATAGAAGGATGTTTTTTCAGGGTGGGGAGAAGTGTTATTATCTCTAGTGAAAGCAAGTTTATTTTTTTAAACTGTTTTAATGGTTGTTGTTTCTATTTTGGTAGGTCTGTGTGTATGGAAAGTAATGCCAGAATGCTAACACTGCATACTGCCAGAAATCAGTTCTGATCTGCTTCTTTCTTGCTGTCCCATTATGAAAATGAAATGATTAGGGTTTTAATTATTGATTATCTTATTCACGTCAGTGTCTAACCTATTTTTAACACTCTGTACTCCTGTGTGTGGTCTCCTGCAGCGGTGTTTTCAAAGACTGCTGGCAGAAGAGGGTTTTTTTTACCAGTTTTGAATTTGCTGTGATTCAGTAGATCAAAGAAGGAGAAAAGCAAGGGTTTGTTAAGATCTTGGGCTGTAGCTAGTTCCTTTTTGACCTTAACGTAGTGGCACACTTACATCGCATCGATACCTCTCTTCCTGGGGAATCTCTTACTGATTTTTGCTGCATATTGAGGCAAAGTCATGCTACAGAGAATTGGGATTGGTTTTTCCCCAAAATCAAAGGTTATTAATTCTATAAATGGTTCCAAATGAAGATCAGAACATATCTAATACATAGCTGTATTTTCAGATGGCAGGATTAATAAATGAATGTGAATTGCATAAAAATAACTTCAGTGAGAAAACTCTTGAGTTAGCCACAGTTTTTGGAATTTGCAGGCCAGAGAAATGTACAGTATGAGAAAATATTTCTCCATGCAGTTTCTGGTGAGGTTCTGATGTTTTCAGAGCTTTGTAAATATTTTCAGACCCCCAAAAATGAAATCTGATGATCCAGATAAATTCTGGGATTTGCGTTTTTGGAGTGAGACCACAATGAAGTTTGAGATGTCTTATTTGTTTGTTCCAGCATGTGCTGAGGATGATCTGCTTGATGACACTGCAACTTGAGCTGTAAAAGCTGGGGTTTGTCCCCATACAGCTCTTGTAGGTAGGACTGGTAGGTATCTGCTATGTGCCCTTTTCCCCAAGGGCATCATGCCTTTAATATACCATATATACTGACATTTATGAACAAATTGAGGGAATAATTTTTGTGCTGTAACCAGGCGTGTGGCTGTGAATACTTCATAGTCCACTCTACTGGTTGTGGTGGGGGAAGTATGTCTGGAAATAAGGTTCACCCTACAGAGGAAGTATGCCAAACGTGGGAGCCAAGACCACAGCAGAAAGGATTGCGTGCAAACAAACAATGAAGTGCTGCACAGGAAACTGCTCAAGAATTTGCGAAGTCAATCGACCATAGTTGTTCAGCAAGACAAGACTGGTGTGGTGGTTTC
The DNA here is from genome assembly GCA_013400535.1 of Scopus umbretta. Lineage (NCBI taxonomy): Eukaryota > Metazoa > Chordata > Aves > Pelecaniformes > Scopidae > Scopus > Scopus umbretta. The sequence continues at coordinate 6,437 of VZTL01057476.1, read as the reverse complement.
TTCACCCTTTCTTTTCATTATAGACCCTCTCCTCATGTTTGCCATCTGCACAACTGTACAAGTTCTCTTCCCTCCCTCCTTTGCTGCCTTTCTTCTTACTGTCTCCTATCAGGAGTGAATGTCTGGGTGTCTTAGAAGGGTAGATTTGATGAAAGCAAAATAACCACTCACAAACATCCATCTCTCTAAAACCACAGGTGCATTGTAGGAGTTTCAGTCATTGTTTTGCCTCATATTATTTCTCCTTTTATTCTTGGGGCTAACCTTTTAGCAGCAACCCTTGCCAATGAGTTGACAGAAAAAAAACAGTGTTCTCAAGTAGCTTTTAGCATTTTTGAGTTGGTGGCCAAAACTAATTGAATTTGTGGAAAGAGAAAATAATGAGGAAAAATGCAGATGAGGTAAGGGAAAAGCTTCAGGGACTGGACTAGAATGCAGATGAGGGAAGTAAAGTCCTGGGAATAGTCAGTTCTAGAATAGCTTTGACTTTATTAATGAGTGTGAATTGGAAAATACATATTTATTATTGCCTTGTTTAATGATGTAGTGTGTTAACAATTTAACTGTCACCTAGAGGCACTTTCCTGAATAATGGAATGGCTAATGGGACTAGCGCTTCCCCACTCTACAGTATGACACTGCACTTTCTCCCTTCAGCTATGGTCTTTCTTTTTGGCCTGAGTTTATTCAAAATGATCATCTATCACCATCGCCTTTTCCCTGTTATGACCAGCTGCGTAAATAAGATGTTTGAAAAGAAATGTGCTTTGCAGGCGGAGGGGCAGAGGAACTGAAAGGCAAGGAGGACTGGCAAGCCTAAGGAAAATGGTAAGGCCTGTTAGCAGGAGCGATAGGGGCACGGAAGAGAATCAGGGCGAATGGTGCAGGGCTGAGGCAGCGGGGCAGAGCAAGAAGCAGAAGGCTGACTGCAAAACAAGAGTGCAGCTTCAGGAGTGCTGTACTGAACGGGAGGAATGTCACATTGATATACGCTGGATGTGAGATTGAATTAGCTGTGGTGGTGACGTGAGGATTATATAGTGCTACAGCTTCTGCTCAGTCACGTGGATGAAACACATACTCCACTGGGCTGCCTGCCTACAGAAGACCTCCCGATCCCCACCCCTCCAAGTAAAACTGCCTCTTGTATAATAAGTTAACAGGTTTTTAGAACTTCCTGAATTCTTTCTTGCTGGGTTTATCACCAACATATTTGGCATATTTTCTTAAGGAAGAGTATCCATTGAGAAAATGGATATTTGAAAAAACGACTCAACATAGAAATTATGTAAAGGCCCACCATGGTGCTGGATGACTGCCACAGTTCTCTTCCTCCCATCCCTGTACTCCCCGGTGGGGCAGGTGGGCTGTATCTCTCAAGATGCGGCATGGATAGGTGCTTCTGTGAGAGCAGGTTGTGCGTGATGGGAAATGTGATCTGATGAGGGAGGCTTACAAAGGAAAATGGGATCATAGGGTACTTGGACTTCAACTCTTGCAGGGTGCCAGGGACATCCTCCCTTGATGTAATACTTTGGTTGTTGGTTTTCTTCCTGAGCTTCCAGATTTTACATGGAAAACTTTTACAGTGACAGAACGTTTAGCTTTTTCATAAAGACACACATTCTGCACAACTTTCTAGCATTCTTGGACTCTCTGCTACCATATATGTGGGTAGGTTTGGAGTGTGTATGTGGCTACCACTGATCTGATTCCCAGGGCCCACTAAAATGGAGTGTATTTCAAAACACTTGGCTTCTGTTGGGCAAAGGAGAAATTAATGGTAAATGCCTCCAAAATGTGAAAGCTTTAACCCTTTGGTCCTTTAAAACCCGATTCCCATTGGTGCTAACTTCCCTTTCACTGCAAGATAATGAACCTTCACTTTGGTTATGTGTCCTCACCTTCAGCATGGGTTCTCTGCATAGCTCCCGTCATGGTCAATTATCTGGCAGGAGAGGCACACAACAGCAGAGACTATTGCTTAATTGTTACTGTGGGATGCTTATGCCATGTGCAGTTGCTGGGGCTCATTTACAATTCTAACACATCCAGTGCTCCCTGCATCAGGAGTCCTGTGAACTGGACAAAAGTTAGAAAGTAGCAGTGCTGTTCCTGGCCAAAAGCTCATTAAGATAGACATCTCCTGCTAGTGAACATCACACAGATGACACAGACAGCTCACTCCAAATGAGAAACATTCTTTTGTTCTGCATTGCTAAGGCTTTCAGATAGAAAGAATTTGAGGCTGCTCAAAGGGCCAGCTGTGATATGAAGGGAACAGGTTTAAAATAGCTCTCAGGGGCAGTAAATGCTTAATGATCAGATCTTTCATTGCTTTTGGAACATTTGAGGAAACTCAGCCAGCTAAAATTTTTGTTGATTACTTTAACAGAGGCCCTTTGTTCATATTATCATGCAGAATAATTAAGCCAAATGCAAGCAAGTCTGCTTAGCTATATACATAATTAAAATGTTAGGCTGTGATTAAACAGACCGTATTGGCACAGAGAGCACCTATTCACTTGGTAAAAGAGTTTCATCACTGCCTTAAGCTTGTTTTCACCCTATTTTATTTGTTATTATTTTGGAAAAATTAGTTTTGTACAAGATAGGTAGTGGAAGATGTTGTGTTTCCAGTGAGGAGTTAATGAGATTTTAAAATGGAGAAAAGAGATAGAAGCATATCCAAAATAGTGAGCTTATAGGGCAAAATTTAGGTTGTAGAAAAGAGCACACCAGTCTATTTGAACCTACTTAAAAGCTCATTTGGAAGGGGTTATGTCAAATTTTCTCATTTCCTTACTGATTTTGGCATCTCTGATGCAGTAGTCAAACTTCCAAATTGAAAAGTTTATGATTATGTGGCACCTGAAGCTTTGTCAGAAAGGAAAACCCTTTGATGTATAAACTATTTTAATTAAATGCACTTTCAACTTGTTGGACTACCTGGTTTAAGTAAAAAAAAAAAGCTTATTGTCAAACATTACATCATTCTGAGGTCTCCCAAGCCTAATCACCAACTTTCTTTTGGGATTCTCTCTCAGTTGGCAATTAGTGAAAATAACAGTTATACTGTTGGTAGGGGCAGACTGGCTTTTCACAAGTTTTTGCAGAAATGGGCCAGGATCTTTTTTGATTTCTAGGGCAGCAGAGCTGGAATTTTACAAACTTTCTCCCAGCTAGGGCACCAAGAGTTCTTAGGAAGCAAATTTTGGCTCTCCTGCTTTTTTTGGTCATAAAATCTTGTTTTACCAGAATTTTTTCTGAGTGGAATAGGTACAAGAAGAAGGTGTTTTTAGCTCTAGGACTGGAAGGATGCTGGTAGAGAGGAGACACTTGATAGAAATCAGGTTATTTTGATACAAGGGAGAAGTCTATATTTTTGACTGTTTTTTTATTGATATATGTTAAGTAACATATTATACACCAGTAGCAGTGGCTTTAAGGTATGTTGACTGATTGAGGCAGTCCCAGAATAGATCCTGGGGTTCGCCTGGACTACCTTTCATGTACGAGACCAGAACAATCTTTTATTTACAAGCAAGGTCTTTGGATGCGTTTTCTGAGATGGAAATAAAAGCTAGTCTGCTGGGTTCATCCCATTGTCCCGAAGTAGAACTCAAAGTCACAAGTACTCTACTCTCTCTACTAATCCTCTGGGCCAAGCAGTCCCCTGGGAACCTCCATTTGGAACTCTGTTAAGATTTCACAGGTTGTTCAGTGGGAATAGGAATGAATGATTTGCAATGGCTCTGAAAACTGCAATTTAAAAAGAAAAAGTGAAGATGAGAAAAATCTTTCTCCTTAGACTTATAACAGACAATGTCTTATTCTTCCTAATTTTTTTTCTTTCCTATTTTTTTTCTTCTCTGTCCAGACTGACATTTCTTTGTCATGTCAGGTGTCCCTCCAATATGCAAATAGACTGATACACACAGAATTTGATCTGATACTTTCCTTTGAAATTCTACTTGATGTATCTTTTTCTACTGAGTTTCACAAAAACTTTCAGAGTTTATCGTGACTATTATGTAGATTTATGGGGAAATGTATTTTAAGGGAACAGTGGCAGGCAGTGACTTTCTGATATGTCTGAACTGTGTAATCCAAGATCTGGAGAAGCCCATTTGCCTGTTACTGGATTCTTGGCTTCAAGAATCTTCCAGCAGATTGAGTTTGCTGGAGCTTCATTCTAGACGTACTGTTCTAGCAAATGCTCCTTTCAATATTTGAAATATAGTCAAAAAGATAAAGTGTCTCTTAAGAAACATAGTAGTTGGTGGAGAGGCCAGGAAACGGAGCTCCAGTTTTCAACATTTAGAATTCAAACGCAGTTTTGCAGTTGTCAGGAGTTTCTCTGCTCCTCAATTTCTCTAGGGTTTGCTTAACTTCTTGCTTGAAAAGTAAATTAGTGACTATGTTTTCGCAGGCACTCTATGTAATAATATGAGCTGTGATCACCACGAGCATGGTAGTTATGATAGCATTATCTTAGTAAGAGTGATCTCATCATGGACATCATTTAGATGGGGTAAATAATTCCCAATATATGCTGACTATAAAGAAAGTGGGAACTTGTTATAAGCTGATGTCATGGGGAGAGCCCAGTCTCTTTAGCAGGGACTCATCAGTGCAAAGGTCTGTAAAAAAATGTCTGACTTTGAATTAAGGAGGAAAATCAGGGTGGGAAAAGCTGTTGTAAGTTCTTAAGTCTCTGTAGGCTTTGACCAATATTATCAATTGAATCTTTCAGTTATTTATGGTTGCAAAATAAAAGAGACTCTAGGCTGAATGTTCTTTGAATTCATAAAAAAATCTGCATTTTTTTCCTCTCACTTGTGAAAACAATCCATAATCTATAAACTAAGTCTTTCAAACAAAATAGCAGTAGGGTTTTCATTTCCAGAAATTCAGCACATTTGCTGAACCTCAGAATAACTTCTTTTTTTTTTTTTTTTTTTTAATTTAGACGTGGTTATAGTAATTTACATAGTGCGAAGTGAGTGAGAAGGGCTACTGCTAGGATTGTTGCATGATTTTACAAGTGGTTTGTATTAATATAAATGACAAAGTTAAACTTGGTGGATATTCAGTTCTGATTGTAATCATCCTCTAATGTTTTTATTGCTGTCATTGGACCATTTTTGAAAGGATGCCACTGTCTGGCTAGATTGAAAAGCAAAGATTGTGTAAGACTTAGCCTATGTGGGTATATAATACAGCATTCAAAGCAAGGAAATATTTTCTAAGAGCACAGAATTGAAAACATGATCTCAGATACCAAAACACAGCTTTCTGGAACATATCATCACTTGGAGCTGTACATGTATCTCTAAGAATATTTTTTTGTTAACTAAATAACTGTATTTACAACCAAATCTTCCTTTTTCTAGGGAGAACTTTGTGAAGATTGATTAGTTGGTGACTGTTGTCTATTCGTTTATGAGATAGTTATGCAGCCATAACTATAAATACTTCTACCTAATGTCTTTTCATTTCACTAATGAAGAAACTAGCCCAAGAGCTCACTTTTCTTATTTGATGCTTCTACAGCATTTCCCATTCCACCCTGAGTACCCTACGAAAATTTTATATCGGAACTATTTCAGCCTCTATTGAACTGCAGCTACCTCAAACTGCAGACTTAACAGCATACAACCTGGCCATGCTGCACAACACTTTAGTACAGGAAATGAAAATAAATACCGTATTAATGTCAAGCTGGGTGTTTTAACGGGAAAGTCTGAATCTTCCCACTTAGAGATGTGGAACACAAATACCCCAGTACAAAAACCTTAAGCATCACTTGACTCCTATTTATGCCTCTCAAATTAGGACTGAAATTCATTGTCCCATCCTAGGTGTTGACAGAGGGGAGAGCTGAGCTGGGGAAGAACAGGCTAAAGTAACGGTGCTAGCTAAGGAACATTAAGTGGCTGGGAATCTGTGAAAAATATAAAATGTACCTTTGGTGCACACTAAATACTAGAGGACACTAAAAAGTGTTTAATGCCAGTAGAGTATGTATCAGTGTGAGATCTTCAGGGACGCCTTCTTAAAGGGATTGGGAATTTTGCTATTTAGTTCAGTGGGAGCAGAATGCAGTTTTAATTTACCTAATTCTGTGGTGTTGTGACCCTGAAACAAACAAATAAAGAAGAGAGAAACAGGGGAAGTAAATCTGTAGGAGATAGAATTGATCTTGGTGGAGAGATTAACTATGTGGGTGCTGTTTGAGAAGCAGTTAGCTACACGTAAAGCTTAGCGTGATGTACTATCTCTGCCTCTTGAGCTGAGGTCATTTGAGGATAGACTGGGAGTTTTCACTTTGCGTGGCAGTGAAATCCGGCTCGCTGCCTTTTCTGAACATGGAGAACATCCTCCGGTGTCTCTACATTAAAAACTGTTTTGCCAGGTGTCCTGGTTTCAGTTTA
>VZTL01057475.1:0-17962 GCA_013400535.1 Scopus umbretta | reverse complement strand
TATTACTACTACTATTTTATTTTTCTCTCTTGTCCTTTTAAATTGCCTTTATCTCAATCCATGGGTTTTACTTTTTTTTTTTTTTTATTTCCCCATCCCACTGGGAGCAGGGATGGTGAGCGAGTAGCTGTGTGGTGTTCTACTTGCTGACTGGCGTTAAACCATGACATATAGAAAAGGATCTGAAGGTTACATGGCATGTTTCTTGACCAGAAGACACTTAAATTTCATTGTACATATTTAAATGTATCTTAAATGTAGAAATATAACCACATGACAGCTTCACTCAGACAGGCTTGGATAACAGTTCAGTAACAGTGCAGCAATGGACACGGGCTTCAACACACATCCCCAATATGAACTAATCACAGACTTTTGTGGAATTGTAGTGTAGCAATAACCAGTTGTAAACCGGTACACACAAGAAGACTGTTTTGGTACATAAACAACTCAAACTTTGCCATTAGAAGTTGATCATCTCGGTATTGCATTTTGATGATTGGCTGGTAGTCTTCCATTTGGAGGGATGGGACAATATTTAAACATCAACAACTGTTGAAAGGAAAAGTCAGTTGAGAAGAAGAAACAGGAATTTTGCACACATACACCTAAAGATAGGAAATAATGAAAAAATAAGCTTCACATTTTCCTTCAGGTCTTTGAAAAGATTTTTAGTCCTGGTTTCCATTCTATTTTTAGTTTAAAAATCTGCTTCAGAATAAGAACAAGTTGCAAACAAAGGCTAGCAATTTCATCTCGCTAGTATGATACAGAGTAGTTAGAGCTGGGCTCCGTATTTACACTCAAGTCCTTCCACATAAAAAGAGCAGCGTGAGTAGGTCTAAAAATCAGAGAGGTCAGGCCCACCATCTCTTACTAGGTGGTTATTGTAAACTATGATTTTGGACACCACAGTTTAAAAGCTCTCGGTGTGTATCATTGTGTCACATTATTTGGCAATTGTGCAGGTATGAAAAGGTTTTTTGTGAGACAGGAAAGTTAAAGAAGCATCCCTAAAACTTCCTGTAGGTTTCCAGCAATTGCCGGTAGCTAGAGCACCCTTTGAATCTCTTCTCATGCTGGCTGAGTGGGATGGCACGGCAGTGGGATCCTGGTTCCCTGACTTTCTTAGAGCATGCTTGGACTGGGCAGTTGCCATTCAGCAGCCCCATAGACCTGCACCTTCCCCCTTGCTGTTAGTGATTTCGGACAAAATAATATTTTTTTTAATAAAAATGCAAACTAAAATCTATCCATTTCTTGAAATAATTTTTTTTCAATGCAAAGTCATTACACTTCTGAAATGCCACAGAGGTGGTCTTTCTCAAGAAGGAAAAAGCCTCAGTATACAGGAAATAGTCACCACACTGAGTCACAAACAATTTTGTAGTTGTCCTTTTCATCTGTTCAATAAACAGAAAGTATCTTTTTTTTTCTTTTTATATTTTGAATCTTTTAGAACATGCTTGTTTTGCTGTCCATGCCGGCCTTTCAGCAAATCAGGATGGTAGTAATTCCTCAGAAATTTCCCTTTTCCCCAAATAGACCTGAGAAAGTCTTGTTAAAACCTACTGTAATAAGTGAGAGTGAAAAATTAAAAGACCCAGCAGACAAGGGAACTTTAATTTGGAGAAAACTGGAGAGCAACAGCACTAGGAAGAAGTGAAACAAAAGAAAGAACAGGCCAAGTCACGCTTCAGAAATGTTCACGGTGGGCTGGAGGGCATAGAAAACAACGCCCAAAGGGCCCCAAAGTCTCAGTAAACCCAGCATGTTAAAACAGGTTGTGAAAGCATTAATATTGATGCATATTTCTCATATTGTCTTTACCGTCAGTTGTCTACAGACCAGCACAAATGGATGAAAAGGTGCATTGAGGAGAACAGTTAGATCCTCCTGACACCCCAGCCTAATGTTGCCGTCCCTGATTGCACTGCCTGGAAATTTAAGTGATCACACCTCTCTGGCCTATCTTAAAGCAAAGCTTCTTAAGATGCTATGTCATCATTTAAAGAAACAGCAAGGAGAGTTGCAATCAGCTATCAGTACTCAGTAATACATGAGTGAGTGATGCTCTAATTCAAGAAGAGAAAATAAAAGATAGCTTGGAAACGCTTTTAAAACGGTAGACTGCAATCTATAAAATACAGTAGTAAGCATCATTTTTGAGTGATGATACAGCTACTTCTAATAATCCTAGAAATCTCACTGTAAGTAATTTTCAGTGGTCCTGAGTACGAAATGCAAATGCAATTACCAGTTGGTGGCTAGGTCCAAAGCTGCTAGTGCCAGCCGTCACAGTTCATGAAGTGAAACAATTCCACAGTTCTGGTTTCAATGTACAAGATATGAAACATTAATTTCCTTTAACATGCTTTTGGATTACCACTTAACATATGTCTTTTAATTTAGAACTTACCAAAAAACAGTGGAGAAGGGGAAGAAAGATACAAGTGAAACATAATCCACCAGTTGGATTATGCAAGCTTTCAGCATCTTCATCCTGACACAAATATAATTAAACTGAACCAGTAAAAGTACACTGATACAAACTGAGTGCAGAGCAAGGTCAAACAGCATTTGCATTTTGAATGAAACAGTTTTAAATCTGACCTTGATCTTTTCTTCTTTTAGAAGGATTTAAATATTTAATGAAAAAATCTGACAATCTCATGGAAAAAGTGTCCCAAATCAAACATATTGTCTAATAGTGTCTGAGTATTAACCATCCTTTTTATGATTAATTTATTAAATAGCTTTGTTCCTCTTGCTGTACATTCATCTGTTTTAAGGAGAGTATTCTCTGGAGACTACTTTTGTGCTGCACAGGAGACAGAAACTGGAAGCAGAAGAGACTTTTAAAATACTAGGAAAATCCAAACAAGAGCTCTGTTCCATAAGTAGCAATGATACGTATCGTTTATGAAAAAAAACAAATACCATAAAAACAAAGATAAATGCATGTGTGTATCCCTGTAGGTATTTGTGTGTTACTGAGCACAGTACAGATCTACCCCTATATATATATATATATATATATATACACGCACACACACATGCATATTATAAAATAAATAAACACTATAAAAAAAACGTGGCATTTGGTATCATCATGGGCATATGCAGTGTGCCTCTTACACCTGCATAAATAAAATTATATTTTGTATATATCTCTATTATACAATTCAACGCAAATATGTTCACATATTTTTTTTTCATTCTGTATCAATTGTATTTTGTACTCTCTTCACCTTCATTATTTGCTATTAACTGCAAAAGAATAAGTAAGGAGGATTTCTTTGGGAAGTGAATGTTCTTCTTTTATGTTTTCTATCTCAGACAGAAGAAAAAAAAAGGAGGAACTGCAAAATGAAACAACTGAATATTATTTGTCTTTTTTTTTTATCTGGCAAAACAAGAATATGCAAGAAAGAAAAAAAATGTAGCTGAATGAAATAAATTAAGAAGAAGAAATAGGAGACTAAAGCAGAGTTTTGTTTTGTTTTGTTTTAATTAGGGAAAACACCTCTCACTAATCCTGTTCACTCAGTTCCCTAATAAAGAGAAATGACATCGGAAGTGATTAGTGGTTTGGAGTGAGATGTCCTATGTGTCACCGGGAGGGTTGATTGAGTCCTAAACAAACAGCCTATTTAAAGAGAAAAGGGAGCTGGGAAAAGGAAGGGCTCTCATTTGTAGTGATGTGTATGGTTGGTGGTGGAGCAGAAACACTGAACCACCAGGTATGGTAAGATGTGTGTATCACACCAGCTCTCTTCTTGCTATGCCAGTGGTCAGCCCCCAGGAAATCTGAAGAAGCTCATCCCTATCTCCTCACAGACTAAGCTGCCTGCCATCCAGTGTGGAGTCAGAGCAAGTACAAGGAGCAGCAGTCAGATCATCTCTGAGGAGCAGCTGACATGCCAGGAGCACAGGTCCTTCTGCCAAGTCCTTCTTGGCAGGGCTGCTCTCAATTCCTTCATTCCCCAGCCTGTATTGATACTGGGGGTTGCCCCGACCCAGGTGCAGGACCTTGCACTCGGCCTTGTTGTACCTCACGACGTTCATATCGGCCCACGTCTCAGGCTTGTCCAGGTCCCTCTGGATGGCATCCTGTCTCTCACGCATGTCAACTGCACCACTCATCTTGGTGTCATCTGCAAACTTGCTGAGGGTGCACTTGATCCCGCTATGTCACTGACGAAGATATTAAACAGTACCGGTGCCAGTATGGACCCCTGAGGGACACCACTTGTCACCGATCTCCATCTGANCTCAGGTGGTCACGAACCTGATCTTCTCTTGCAGTGGGAGGCACCTTGCTCCCCCAGTCCCCGTCTTATGGTCCATCCACTCGAGAGGTGTGGGAGGAGAGGTTGCCAGTGAAGATTAAGGCAAAAAAGTTGTTGAGTGCCTCAGCCTTCTCCTCGTCCATTGTTACCAGTTTGCCAGTCTTGCTCATCAAGGGCTCATCTTTGACCTTCTTCTGGCTGACATCCCTGTAGAAGCCCTTCCTATTATTCTTTGCATCCCTTGCCAAGTTCAGCTCCATCCACGCCTTGGCCTTCCTGACTCCATCTGTACACAACCAGGCAGCATCTCTATATTCTTCCCAGGATACCTCTGCCTGCTTCCACTGCCTGTGCAGTTCCTTCTTGCCCTTTAGTCTGACCAGCAGGTCTTGACTCAACCATGCCGGCCTCCTGCCTTCCTTGCCTGAATTCATACACTTGGGGATTGAGAGCTTTTACGCTCTCATGGAAAGCGTCCTTAAAGATCTGCCACCTCTGTTCTGCACCCTTGTCCCTAAGGGCAGTTTCCAAGGGGAAACTAACTCCTTGAACAACTGGAAGTTTGCTTTCCTAAAATTCAGGGTCCTGACTTTAGTCTTTGCCTGACCCATTGACCTCTTCCATAATGCCCGTGACCTGAGGCAATATGAACTCACCCATGTCAACCACACAGTTGAGACACAGACATGTGTGCTGCCAATAAGAGAAAACCAAAAATGGTCGGCAGAATTTAGGGTGATCATTTTGGATGTGCAATAAAAGTTTGTTAGGAAAAAAAAACCCACAGCACTAGAAACCTAATACTCTGGGGTATATTTTCCTGAATGTTTTTCTAGCCCCTGTTGATTTACTTGCAATGTTTTTTTTCCCAGGAACTGTAGGGCAAGGCAACAACATATTCCTTTTATCTCACATATTGGCCTGTCCAACTGGCAGCTTTTCCAGCACCAACCGTAAGCTCAGGGGAGCACCTAATTCCAGACAAAAGCCTTGTTAACAAAAGAAACTGAAAACAACTGACAAATGTTTGCTTAGATGGTATGTTTTCCGGAAGTATTTGATACTGTTTCATCACTACTCTTCCATCTACTTATTTTTAAAACAAATCATATCCAGACTTTTTGTTGCCAAGTAACTCATAACATTCAAAAACAACTGCAACAGGACATCAAATACAGCAGTTAACAGGAAATCCTGCTCTTCCCTCCACTTCTACAAAAATTCTGCTAAAACGGTAAGTGGGCGAGCACCAGCGATTGCAAGCTCTGTTAGGCCACATGGGCCCAAGCAGGATATCATCACCTGTTTCAACATCAACAGCAGCCTTCATGGCCTCTGATGGCCTGTGGGCTGAACCAAGGTCTAGTACTGTGTCACAACTCTCTCACAGAAACTGACCAAAGGGGAACAGCAAAATGTGATGGTGGAGTTGCTCCCAGATGCAAGTTTGGAGTGAAAAGGTATGTGCTTAATGCAATGGTCTACTTGGTCTCTGGTGGCAAATAACGTGCTAGTCCAGTTAGTCCAACCGTTGGGGTTAGCTAAGCCCCTACCTAAGCACCGAAGTATTTCATGCTCCTCTGTGCTGGGCCCTGGACCGCTTCCCCACTGCTGTAGAAAACCCAGCGGATGTGGCGATGCTTGCACCACCAACTCAGGATCCCTAGAGCTCTGTCCTCAAAATGAAGTCAGTCCTCCAACTCTGACACACAGTTTGGGAACTGACACCCAAAGGCCTCTGCAAACACCCTTGGGAATGAGTGAAAACAAAGCAAATAGCTCCCACAGCTCAGAGGCTGGAGGATCTTCCCGCCAAATTAATCCCAGGCTCCTCATTTATCATGTCTTTTTTCCATCAGATGTCAGGTTCCCTTTGAAAACATTTTGCACTGCAATCTGTTTCTTGGCTCTTAAGCTCCCAATTCATATTAATTCCCACCGATCAGAGAACACTTTGTAATTTTTAAGAGTCTATTTCCAGTTGTGTACCATCTTGCATGGCTGCTGGAAAGAATATAGAAATGGATGATTAGCCATCTTCTTGGCGATTCGAGAGTGCTGATGAATGCTAGCTCACGCTGTAATGAATACGGAAGAGACAGTAATGCACTGAGTTTCATTTTTAATGCAATTCTCGAGTAAGTAAAAAAGTGCTAAACTGAACATTAGCTTTTTCCCTCCTCACAGATCACACCAGTAATCCTGCGCATATCTATAATTTTTCTGCTTCTCTGCCAAGTTTAAGGCTGATGAAACCTAAATCAAGTAGATCCTTTCCCTCTGCAATCGCTTCACCAGCTTGCTCTCAAAGTTAGTTATGACTCTAAGTCTTCAACAGAGGTGACAAATGCATTGGCTTGAAATGCTCACAACAAGACGGCTTTTCTTTTCTGAGCAAAGTGAGTTACCAGTTGGGATAACAGTTCTGTGATGTAGCAATTCCTACAGTACTCTCCTTCAAGACTTCATACCAGTTTTAAGGTGGTATTTGATTGCAGAACTGCAAGAGAGAGAATTTGTGTCTTTCAGAATTGTCAAAGCCAAGAGCCTGTGCAATTTCAAGCAGAGATGTCATATGTGCAAAGCATATGTGGTTTGGGTTATATCCACGAGCTGTATTCATGACCATTCATGGGGAAAACCTGAGATTTTATTGATAGCATATCGGGACCAGCTGCATCTTCAAGGCTTCAGGAATTCTGTGGGTTTATGCCAATCATTCTTCATAGATAAAATACCTGCATGAATGAGTCCACAAAACCAAAAAGTAACAGCATCGTAGAGCAAATAACAATTTTAACCTTTGGCAGCAAGATTTCATTTAAGGGTACTGGTCTTGCAACTTCTGCCGCTTGTTTAGGGGAACTAGTGAATTCTAGCTAAGAGAAGAGCGATAAAAAGAAACCACCATCTCTCTGTGAGAGGCAAGGAGAAAACCCACCTCAGCTTCAACGTGCTCTGGACTAAAACCTGCACAAAGAAATTTTAGAGCAAACTTGATGTGATTAGGTGCCCAGAGAACTACAGACCTTCAGTACCTTTAGCGTGATATGTTTGTGAGAGAATTTACATTTTCTTTCTGGAGCTTTAGAAGGAACAAAAGTTGACAATGGCTGTATAAAAATCATAAGATATTTTCAGCTTGTAAGTTCCTGCTATTCTCAGAAATAAAAGAATCAATGAAACTCAACTAGAAAGGTCATTCGGACTCCATTATGGATTAATACACTGCCAAGATTTGAATTTGTGAATTGCAAAAATGCATCAGCCAATATATAGATATGTCAGCAAATACATAGAGGCGTACACACACACACACATATATATGTGTGTATTAGTTTTTCCGTTTCAGAAAAATAAATCAAAAGCAGGGAAACTGGGTATCTGTAAGGTTTTGTCAAGAAATTTGTTCTTAGCTTGGGACCTTGCTGTGCCAAATTGCAGCCTGAAGCAGATTTTCATGGTTTAGAAAAAGTTATAAATCCCTAAAATTACGGTTTCATAATGGAAACCATGACAGACCCTTAACTATAGCAGCAAGAGCAAGAGAGTTTATAATACCTGTTAATAGATCTCCTTGGAAAACATAATTGCAAAGAAATTGGGCACGAGGCTCTCTACTTACCCACTGTCCCCCCGCCCCTCCCAGGAGCATGTTGACAGCAGTAGTAAGACTAATTTTAAATTAGCTAGGAAACAATCACGCTGGCCCTGCAGTGCAGTACTACATCGTGTGTCCTTGCAAAGCGGGTTCCACTGGCTTGGAGGCATTGGGCTGCAGACAGCGATGTCCCTGACATTGTGTAAGGCGAAGGCTAACTGCGCACTGCAGGGCTGCTTAGGGATCAGCTTTCAACAGTCTTTTGGTCAATGCTCGTGACATCTGGAGAATTTACTCCCTGTCATCAAGCTTTGGAGCACAGCACCAGTCACCTTGGCTTTTTGGGACCACAGTGTACCTACCAGTAGGTCAGACAAGCCCCTGTCCCTCCCCTGACCCAAGCAGGTTGCACTTAGCACACTACTATGCTAAAAGTCAGGTGCCAGAAGTATTTCCTTGGTGGTACGTTCCAGGGCTTCATTCTTACTGCTATTTTGGGTCCAGAGGATACGAAAGGCATAGAGGTCACCTTAATATTGGACTGATACAATCCAGTCAGGATATGACTGAGCAGACTTAATACTTGAGCTTCATTGGGTTTTGTGGCTCCAAAAACTCAGCACGAACTGCAGGTCTCCCTGGATCCTATTAGTTTTTGTCCACGGCACGCTCACATCACTTGCTGGCTATTTCTGAGCACCCCAGAAAGCCACCATCATGGAAGTTCTTGTGTTACCATTTCTCTGGGTGCTTGGCAGAGTTAATCCCTTGACTACTTGTGTTGAAAATTCAATGGCAGGGCTGGTTTCCTGCTCCATCCTGTGCAGCTCTCCCTGATCAACTCCTTTACAGCTCCTCTACCCTGATCGATCTTACAAAACTTCTACCTAATCAGTCCTTGGACTAGCTCTGCAATTTGATCATGAAAAGCACTTGCATTCTGACTACAGATTTGCAGGGTGTGTATCACTAAGAAACGGAACAGAAATATGCCTGTTATTTTTTTGCTGCTGCTTGGGATGAGGTGGAGAACATATCAACATATCATAGTTGCTAGCAGCACAGAGCTCTGTGCAGCCCGTCGTTTTCTTCTGTGCACCACTTGCTACTTGTGCCACGTATTTCCGTGTTGATCTTGAAGCCTGACTTGGCCCAAGACTTGGATATGGGCAGAAACTTCTGATTATACCTCCTATTCCTCATCTTTCTCGTCATAGGCATTGGGTTGGACTGCACGTCCACGCTTCCTACAAGTCCTCGCTATTTCCCACCTTCCTCAGAAGCTGTGGTGGGCTTCAGGTTGGAGTTCACCCCCTCTGACTGTCAGTTCATTGCACAGAACAAGGCAAGCTGTTCCCAGGAAGAGTTTTATCTGAAAACTCCCACAAGTTACGGCTCTCCTGTTTATTTGTGTAGATTCTGCATAGATGCACAGACTTACAAGAACACTTCCCCAGCAAAAACAAGTATCCTGCCTCTTTTATTGTATGGTGCAATTCAAACCTGTGAAGTACCACTAGTAAGAATAATACTGTCTTGGATAGGGAAATTGACAGATTGTATACACTCTAGCAGAAAATCAGGTTTTGTTTCTGACTTCATTATGTTTGCATTTTGCTGTAATTACAGCAAAAACAGCGTTAGGCTGTTTAGTCTTAGATGTGTGTATTTTTTAAAAGGGATTTGCGGATTAAACAATGCTTGCTTTTTAACCAGCCAATGAAATATCAAAGTCCCTACCCAAGAACAGCTTTTCCCCTATAAACAGGTAAGTTTTGAGGTAACTGCCACTCTCTGAAAAGCCTGTGAGGCTGGAAACCCTCTTACTTACTTGAAGCTGTCACACTTCAGACTGAAAGTTAAAAGATGCATTTTTGCTGAACAGTGGCAAACGCCTCTGAGCAGGTCCGCATGCTTTAGGGATACAATGTCAGATATTCCTTTAAAAGACCGACTATATCACAGAAGTTGTATGTTCCCAAATCCATAGCGACACGTGGTGACAGGAACAAATCAGACACCACTTACTTTTCAAGAAATAATGTTTAGAGTTGATCAGCTAAGACCAGATGGAGTCTGAGCTAGTGCTGAAAGGCAGCTTCCCACTAAATTTAGTTGAGAACAAAGAACACGGGGTCTCAGACTGCCTCTGACAAAGCCAGGGCCTGTGGAAGTTATAAAGGCATACACAATTTCCAAAACTGTAACTGCTTTATTGGCACTATTCTGGATATTTGTTCAAAATACATAGAAATAAATGGTTTCTTTCTTTATGGTGAGCTTACATGCGCAACAGAGGAGATTTTCATGTGCTGTGTTGAAAAGGGACTATTAGGAACAGGATGGGGGAAGTGAGGTTCATTCCTAAGGCTGGATATGAAAACACTCAGTACAAGGCCTCTATTATTACTGTAGATGTCACAGAAGCTAAGGAAGATGGCTCAGCTTTCTTCCTCTAATTATTACAAAAAAAAAAAAAAAGAAAATATGAATGTGGTTTTCACATCTCCGAATTTGACATAGATTTTATATTCCCCCTTACATTTTTAAAATCCAAAATTATTGTTTCATTTTGTTGTTCAATGGAAACGTTTAATAAATGTAAATAGCAATGCCACAGGAAAAATATTTTCAAGTGGTTGAAATGTTTAATAAAAAGCATTTCAATAAAATTGATATCTACCTCTTTTTTTCCAGAGGCTCTTTCTATGAGCAAAACTACGTTTATAAGGAAACTTGTATCAAAAGTGGCTGGATCTCATTGACTTATTGGTTACTGGGAACCTTCTGGTGCTCTGCAGCATTGCAATGGCATATAGAGAGTGTATGCTGTATCCTGACTGAAACATACACGCTGCTGTGAAAAAAAATTGCTAGTTCTGGTGCCACAGCTGTTGGTATGTCAAGCCACTCATCGTGTGAACTGGCAGAGTCGCCTAGGAAAATACTTCCACACCCTCCCACAGCACTCACAGCCCTGCACAGGGTTAGGAACAGCACGAGGGTTTATGATGCTCCTGCAAAACAGAGAATTGCGTTTGGCATTCAACGTCTTAACAGCAAATGCCTGGAACCCAGTTGTTGTATGTAAGGAAGCAGAATGAGCTGCCAGGTTTTGGGCCAAGACAGAAAATTTTCTGACTTCCAGCAGACTTGGCATATGAATTTCTCTGCCAAAACCTACCCTCAGGCTCTGCAGGACTGCCAGAGATCTCAGTTCACCTCCAGCTGCTGCACAAGCACTGTGACAGTGTTGTATATGAAAGGAGCCTTACCTGTACCAGTCAGCCCAGTTAGTTTAATGGTGCTGGTGACAGTCAAGTCCGATGGAGTCACCAGTAACACTCAATTCAGCAAGCCTCAGCATAAGGCTCCCAGTTACAGTTTGTCCCTGCTCCCTCAGAGACACGTTCTTCAGTAACTGCCAAGTTGTCACCAAAAACCTGTGTTCACACAGATTTATCCCATGATAATATGACTAAATGACTAAATAATCAGATAAGGAGAAGGCACACAGAGTCTGATGATGCTGTCTTTTTCTCACCGTTCCTGATGAAGAAGTGACTGAGGAAAGATGGGAGAACAGGTTAGCAGTCGGTAAGAATTCGAACATAGCAGACTGCCAAGGACTCTGTCTGAAAAGTTCAATTAATTCAAGAATTAATTAATCTACAGACCATTGGAAGTGGCTGAAACCCTAGAGTGTAACAAGTTCAGCAGATTGTAGACATGTGGAATACATTTCCATACTTCTTTACACAAAATAATTTACTAGCTAAAAGAGTAGAGAGAAAGAAAAAAGAGCGCCTATCATTTTAGATCAACTGCTTGGGCAGGGAAAACCAAAGAATTTCCACAGGCGACAAAGTGTTCTGAACAAGAGTCAGTCCTCTCTATGCATGGGTACTCTATAGGCATATAAGCTACAAAAACTCATCTTCATTACTCACTGCAGGTGCAATACCCGCGATTTTAAAACACTGATCACTGTGGCATCAAAACCTAGACGCTACCTGCGCCCTCAAGCCCAAAGAGGACAGGCCACTGAGGGATCACTTTGACTCTTCCAAACCATACTGCTAATGCTCTGGGAAAAAGGACACACGCGACTGGGTCTGGAGTTGATGAATTAACTGTCACCATGAGCTGTACCCGTGTTTTGCAGGAAATGCATATAAAGAAAATCAGATAAGAGCAGGTTATATCTGCAGCCATCAGTACAGATGTATTCTAATTAATGCAAGTATGCTAATTCATGCAAATACTCAAGGTGAAAACTCTGCATCATTACTACGTTGTCATTCTGCAGGTTGGTTGTGCTGTGCTGCCCAGCCTCCTTACAATGGTTCCTCCCGCCCCTGCACGCGAGCTAGGTCAGGAGCCTGCAGGCACTTCATCAGCACAGGCTTTCCAAAACACTAATTCAGCCTCCCAGTTCCCAGAGGAAACCAACAAAGTCTGCTTTAGAAAGGCTGCCTCAGTCCTTGGAAAGCTTGGCGATCTCTGCAGGAGTCAGGCCAGGCTCAGTGCTGGGTGCAGACGGACTATGGCCTGCTGCCGTGAGAAGCCTTTGCCTCTAGTTGCCTTAGGGTCCGAGACAAACTCCACACCTTCAGGTAGCTGAAGATGACCCTTCTCTAAACCTGTTTTGTTTGTCCATAACTCTCCAAATGCAGAAGATAATGGACTTAATGGAAACATTGGTGGTTTTTTTAAAAGGCTAGTATTTTTTCAAAAGAAAACCAGTAATACGTAGTTTCCCCTTCTCACCAGTAAGAGGGAAACACCTTTTTCCATTTTTTTTTTTTTACTTAGCAATAATAAATAATGTAAATAGCTCTTTCATAACACTTGGTCTACAGTTGTCCTTAACAAACGAACAAACGAACAAACAAACAATTAAGCAAAAGCATCAGGAGACTATAGTCTGGGTTTGGATTGGGGAATCCAAAATGTTTTCAGAACTCTGGATATTGTTGGATGTACAATAAGCTTCAAGAGTACCCGATGTGATAAGACCCTGCACCTCTTCTTAAAAAAGTAGGCCAGGTCTGTGCAGCTGTGCCAGTGCTCACAAGTGAAGAATCTGGCCACAGAAAGCTCCCAAAAGGCTCTGAAGATTAAGCCTGGAAGGAAGATAAAACTCGCAGGGGTGCTCGCTGCAACTCTTTTATTATCCCTGTTATTCTGCATTATACCCTGAAGAAGATATTACGCATTCTTCTCGTGTGCACCCAAAAAAAGTTTAAATTCATTAAAGTACATACTTGGGAAACCACCAGTGTATATGACTGTGGATTTGTTTGCATATACAAAGCCTGAACATCTGTTCCTATGGCGTAATAAATGCAGTCGCTCCTCCTAGACCTATGATCTTCCTTCCAGCTTCAACAAGAAGTGCATACGGAAGTATGAAAACCATGAATGTTGTTCCATCTAAACCAAGAGAATAGTTCCACTCAAAATTACAGTTTATAGCAAAAGAGGAAAGGATGCCCTTTTAAAGGAGAGGCGGTAGATTTGTAAATGCAAACCTGTTTATGTCACCCCTTTGAGCAGAGTTAGTCCTGCTCGTACAAGGAACAGAATGTACAAAAAGCCACACGTGTTGTCTGTTGCGTCTCTTGCAACAGACCACCTTCGGCTGAGGTAGCACGGAGGTCCAACACCCCGCCTCCGGGCCAATGAGCACTGACACCAATATAAGGATGCTGCAAATGGCGTTTATTAATAGGTTGCATAGCAATATATACTCAGCTTCCTTTCGTTACCGTCCATAAGCTATACGTCACGAGGGGTAGGAATATACATGTTAAAGGGGGAGGCCTCTGTTCTTTCCATTACATCATGTGATCTTCCGACCGTTATCCACTACAGTTGTCCGGCTTTACAAAGGGATATATCTATTAAGGCTGCATAGGCCTGCTTGAGGCCATAGTGCTTATTGCTGACCTCCAGCTTGAATTTACTCTGCAGAGCCTGTATAGAAGCTGAGTCAGAGCAGAGAATCTCACTGCGGAAAGGAAAGGACATGCCCAGAGTGGAGAAGCTCCCCTCGGACAGCAGATGTATTCCTTCAGGAGGGTGGAAGAAGCGAGATCAGAAGTACCAACACTGTTATTTGAGAAAGCTGTGCAAAGTTCTTGCTTTGTTGGAAGTATAATGAAGGGTGAGCCATTTGCATACAATGCCGCCATCCAACAACAGGATTTCCCATTGGTTCCGGCTACCAAACGCAAGAGGATACACTTCTAGACCACTAGCAAACAGCAGCACCTGACTCCTAGACACACTTTGAAACCAAGGGTCAGTTTGCCTCTTTAGAAAGATGATAACCACCATGGCAACAGGAGCAAAATTTAGCCTTCCAAACTTTCTCTTGCTAGGAAAAAGGAGGACTTTAGACCAGTCATAGCACAGAGAGAGGCAGGGTATGTGTGAGATGGTTGGCTTTTATTAGAGGATACTTGAATATGATTGTCTAAATGTAGGGGGAAGTATCCTCATCATCAAGGTGTTGTGCAGTTTGCGTGACTCACCCTGAATGACGAAATCATCCCTAAGAAAGAGCCCAGATAGCTTGCACTTTTGCCACTACTGGTGGCAAGCGACAGGCCCTGCTGCACAGGCAGAGAGAGAGAACTTAAACAGAGAGAAAAAAAAACTGTGAGAAGGGAGATGCTTTCGTTGTTTCCAGAGTCTCTGTACCGGCACACAGCCATGCAGAGAAGAGCCAGCATTCCCGGCATCTGATCTTCTCACCCCAAACTACCACACAAATCACCCCAGTCATATGTAAGGTAGCAGAAAATAAATAAAAGCCTGGGCACAATGAGAAGTCTGCTACAGACATGTCCATCACCTACCACCAATACTTTTTTTAAGATCAAACATGATTTTGTAGTCTTAAACGGTCTCACCGCTCACTACAAGATCGTTTTCTAAAGACAAAATATTTTGAGAGCTAAGTCTTTAGGACTCTAGTCACTTGAAACAAGTATTTTTGCTTGTTTTTCAAATCAAGAGAGAGTCTTACCCGTGCTGTAGCTACAGTCTGTTCCGGCTGATTGTGCCACCTGGCTGAAGTCAGTACTATTCCTGTGTGACACAATTTTAAGGAAAGTGCTCTGTTGTGTTTAGTGTATTTACCCATCCAATAGTCCAGGAAGCTGATCCTCAACCATTCTCTGATTATGCTCATACTGAGAAAGATGAAATGCAGGAAAAGCTTTAGCAGGAAACACAAACAAGAGAAGTTTTTGCTCTAAGCATAATTATAGCACCAAAGATGCAGCAGGAACAATTGTGCCGAGAAGAAAGTGTGAGACATTTTCTCTTCTTCTCTCAGTCATATACACACTGCTATTCCACTTAATCAGTTCTGTGGTGGCTTTTTTAGGTAAACAATCATGACATGCTTCTGTCTCCTCTTCACCTTGATGGAAGGACTATGTTCTTCCTTTATGTCTCGTGCCTTGAAACATGACAGGAGTGTCTTTGAGTCATTTATGTATGCCTAATTTGCAACCCCATTAGGAGCAAGAAACTATATCCCCTCCTTCCTTGCTTCTTTTAACTAACATTTACTTCACCAAGAAAGCAAGGAAATAACTATATACAGTATTGACTCTTTAAAGTTGTATAGGTAATACTAACGGCTTTATTACAGATAGAACAAAACCTCCCATTGGAAAGTAAAGCTCTTCATGCACAAAAAGATTTCACCAAAACAGATATTTACGTTATGTTTCAGAACCCTTTACTGCTGATATCTTAAAAGTTTGGAGATTTGATTTAGTATCTAATGGTCCTTGAGAGTTTTATTCTTGCGAGGCTCAATAGTCCCATCTGATTTATAATTATACTTTACACGCTCCTGACAGATACTCCAAAAGAATTTCAGGTATAGCTCACACCTGGCACAAGGCAGTATCGGCACTAATAAAACTTTGATATAAACCAATCACAGATCTCAAGGATGAATTCAGCATTGCATAGAGTGTGAGCATTTTACTCACAATGAGGTTAATAACAGTTATGTGTTCATACAGACCTTGACTCAATGATGTAATTAAACACTTTTTACAGCTCTAAGCATCCTTGAAGTTAATGGCGATAGGTAAAGACTTTAGGTCAGACCCATGATAACAGCATTTTGCTGAAAAGGAATGAAAAATGTGGGACTTCTTGCCTAATGACAACTGGATGTACCCAATCCTATCTCTCTGCAAATAACAGATAAAGATTGAAGAAAAACATGTGCGCTCTATTAATCAGACGCATTGAAGGTAAGGTGAAGACCTCTCCTTTTGGTGCAAATATTTTAATTTTAATAGTAGTGGACAAAGTATTTACAGATTTATTTCATCATGCAGGTGCTATATCAGCTATGCATTTTTTCCAAATCCTTCCCACCTAATGAAAAGATACTCCAGTTCTACAGATGAAAGCTGCATTTTGGGAAACATGTAGCAGGCAATCCTGAGCTGTATTTGGTCAAACAAGTGGCGACTACAACAGGTGAACTTGAACACCCAGATAAAATTGCCAGGTAAAGCTAAACCACGGGGTTTTTTTTAGATCAAGCAAAGTATTCTGCTTGATTTTTAAGTTATTATAACTTTTTTCATTTTCTGTTGTAATGGATTGGTTTGAAGAGACCAATGCGTTTCAGAAACAAACAACTTCCTGAAAGAATTTTGAAAAAAATTTGAAATCAGCTATACTTCCTTCCAAGTTTTGCGTCTGAAAAGTCCAACATTCTACTTCCTATCATAAATACTTTGGAATACCCTGTTTCCACATATATTCTGTCATATTTGTATATATGTGTTGAAAAAAATCACCCAATTGCACTGAGCGTTCTGTAGCTAGATTGGTAATGACCATGGTCCTAGGATGCAATAGCTAGGACCACGTAATGCGCTCTGTCAGACTGAACCAAAAACTTGAACTTTCCTGTTACCCTATCTGTACCCAAGAAACTGGTATCAACCAGGGATCTCTGATCAACAGTAGTACAAGCTTCCTGCAACATCCTTTTGCTTCTGGTGGCTTTGCGACGAAATTGTCTGAAGGGTGCAAGCTTTGGTGTGCTCAATATACCAAAAACGTCTAGTTCCTTGAGGTGAAAAATGCTATAGTAGTGCCGTTGGAAAAGGGAAGGGCATTTTGTGTCTTCTAGCTCTTAATGCACACGGAAATACTTTATGCTCTCCTGCCTGGTCAACCATTCAGTCTTCAAAAAACCTAAAAGTTATGACCGTGTGACTGAACATTAGCATTTCATAAAAACTTAGGAAAATAGCTTTTTGTTCTGTCTGCTGACTGACTCATAACAGGGAGACCTGTCAAAGTCTCACCGTGAGGTTCAGTGATTTCATCCTGCCAAGGTCCAAAAGGAATATAAATCGCCATGAATGCATATTGTACTAAGGCATCTCTCAAAGACGGCTCAGTCTGGCATTTCACTTAGCAGGATATCTTATTTTTGACTGGGAAAATAAAGCTATCTCCTGCAGGTTCAAAGCTGGCAAGTTCTGCATGGAATTTTATGTTCAGCAAACATAAAAATCTCCCCACAACAGCTGTTGAACCAACCTAATGAAACCTAGATAAAAATCTAAATATACATTTTCATCTGGTTCCTAGCAGGCTTGTTTAACACTCAGCCCAGACTTATCAAAAAGTTTATGAAATTCAAAAGCTTCTGGAGCCTGTAGGCTGAGTTTGCAATCAGCAAGAGTAGAAACATTTTCCCTTTTTCCACTGAGCCTTTACAAAAGGAACTTAAGCTTTGCCAGGAACACCTGCCTTGATAAGATTTCCAAGTGAAAGAAAGAATAAATGGCTGAGTAGCTTCCTCTTACTGTGATTTAAGAGCCTGTGAAACTGAACAGTGAGTGATAAACAAATAAATAGTGGATATTAAAGGAAAATCCAGCAGCTCATCAACTCATTCTAACTGTTTTGGTCTTACCAAATTTGGTCAGCTATCAGGATATTTGAGATATCTTATTTGCTAGCAAGGTCAGAAATACCCTTACAATACTGTAGGGAATTTTTACGA
>VZTL01057474.1:7733-17745 GCA_013400535.1 Scopus umbretta | reverse complement strand
CTACCTCTATGAGTGCTGAAATTGATAGACAGAATACATACACATAAAGAAAGAAAAAGGAACATTTGTTTTTTCTTTCATCAACTAGATGCAGTCAATCAGGCATTGGAGAAGGAATGAAAAAAATAAATCTATGTCATATCCTCCAGCATATTAATGCAAAATTGTAGCTGAGCATGGTTCTCAACTTTCAAGAGGCAAAAATCTTACCTTTTTAACTGTCACACCATCCTTTGGAGTTTGTTTTGTTGACAGATTGTACCCAATCATCTGTTTAGCAAGCTGTTCAACAATCTTAGGGCTACAAACAAAGGAAGAAGGTTAGTTTCTTCAAAGATATTAAAAGAAACAGCCACATAGCTATTGTAAACAGCTTAAATATTACAACAGAAGCAACTTATGTTTTTTCAGTTTTAAAAACTTACTCCTTAGTTAGATGAACTCCTCCTTTCAGTCCACTGTTGAAAATACCCTTTCCTCTCCCTCCAGCCAGAATCTGTGCCTTCAGAACAATTTCCTTTGCTTCTGTAAAAGAAAACCACATTGCTATTCTATCGTGTGTCATTTATTGAGTTTGTTAGTGTAAATTTAAAAAGTATTTCCAGGCTAGACTCTTTAAAAAACAATGAGAAGTTGCTCATAACTAGTGAGCAATAAAACAAGAGTCAATTGATCATTTCTATGAAGCAAACTTGCAAAAAAGAATTGTTCAAGGAAGTTAAAGGATAAATATACACTAATTATTAGATGGATAAATATGTCATTATTGAGATCAAAACCGTGCTATTAATGTTACATGGCCTGCACAACAAACCATATAACCAGCATACAATTTGACAGCTTACATTCTGGCACTGTTTTTAAAACATGAATCAGATCATATTTTGCCTTGAATGCACAACAAACAAATGCTCATCAAGGAAAATAAATTCCATTCCTTGCTCTGAACACATGTAAGCAAAGCTATGGACGTGGTCCTGAAAGAAGAAATCCCTGTCTCCAAAGGGCAGGTAAGTGTAGAGCGAAGGCAATATCGTCTGTTTGTGAAGCATCACTTGGATCTTTGGCAGTGTAACAGCATCTCAGTATCAAGAAAGTGCAGCAAGACACAGTGGCAAAAGCAACTGCACCAAGACCTACGCTCCAAACAGAAGCAATCCTGACATCCTTGCAGAGTAAAACGGTGCAGAGGGAAAGGGGAAAAGAAAAACACAACCAAGCAAAAACATCACTCATGATCTCTGCGGCTTCATGGACCACCATAACTTCTTGAAACATAAGGACCTGCCAAGTACCTGCAAGATTTTTATTAATACTGAATACTGTCACTTTGCACATTTATCATAATACTGCCAGGTGTTTTGCAAAGTCTGAGATGCTAATATTAACACATCATTACGCAGTGCCTAGAAAAGGCTAACAGTGCTATCCTTTTGTGATTGAGTCAGTTCCCTCTAAAGTCTGTGGAAATCTCTGATTTCGGTGGTGCTTGGATTAGATCACACCTTGAATCACACCATTCTATGCAAGTCTGCAAGAAAACATGAGAATTTGTCATTAAATTGACAGATTTACTCTTTAGGTGGCACAGAGGATATGGATACTTCCATTCAAACGCAGGCTTTCTAGGCTTGTATTACATAAAAATATTCTACAGATGATTAAATGTAAGTTTGGAGGTGTGGCAATTTTTGGCACAGACCAGCTCTGACACAGCATCGTCTCAAAGTTCCAGTAAAATAAATTTCAGCAACTAGAAAAAAAGTTAGTTCTTCGGATAGAACAAATACTATGAAATAAATATTCTATTTTCTGTATTAAGACGGAAACGCATTTTCAGCATAGCTATTGGCAGTACTGTACTAAGAGATGTCTGGTTTCCAAGCTTCAAGGCAAAATCCGTCCATGTGTTTATTCATTCAGAAACATCTGACATACATCATTCTGAACCTTAAAAGCACCCTCCTTGAAAATACTTCATGCATTCCAATATATTCATGTTCTGGGCTCCCCATTATTCATGCCATTGCAAGGCAGATAACAAGGAAGTTTAAATGCAACAAAAAGTTTTATATCAAGTGTTTCCTAAGCACACAAATTATTAAGATGAATTAAAACTATAAATCACTTTCCAACCTGTAGCAGCAAACTCTAAAATCACAATAGCTGCTGTGATAAAGAATCTAATATAGCATTGTTAACAGATGCTGCAAGCATTTAATTAGATTGGGTTTAGGTGCCAACCATCCTGACAATGCGAGTTTTGATTGTCAGTGATAGGGGATATCAGTCACGTGAGGGATCATTGCCCTCACCCCTAACCAGCACGCTACAGGAGGGCTGACTACCTTCATTTGGCTACCACAGATGAAGTTAGAGAAGGGGATTAATGCATATGTTTTTATAACCCACTAGAGGACTATGGGGGCAATACAGTAACTTCAGAAAAGCAGCTATCAAAAACCTAAACAAACACACTAGAAAGTAAGCATAACCATGTCAAGATTAGACCTGAAGAACTAATGAATACAGCAGAGCACAGGTTCTTCTTGCCCTGGGAGAAACCAACAGGAAGCAATTTAATTCAATAGTTATTGCCCAAGCTCTGTAAAATGAAGTAAACCAGCCAGACCTTATTTTACACTAACTAGGCTTGATCATTCAGTTCTTACCAAGCTGATTCACTACTTAATGTCACCATTTTTTTTAAAGAGCCAATTTCTAGAACTGCTTACACAAAGTTTTCACACTGCCTCCTGCCTGAATTCCCAAATTATGTTACAAAAGACTATCCCAAAACAAAAATATGGTTTTAGCTGGAATATATGAAGTAATTCACCTTCACTTGTAGACTCTAATATAAATAAATTAAAAAAAAATCTAAAAAGCAGTATGCAAAATCAATATTAAATCCATTAAAAACAAAAAGCTGTAATTAATTTCCATTAGCACCCTTCCAAACTGCTGTAGTAACACTGGAAAAATGTTGAAGCAGGGCAGTGTAGTTATAAATACTGGATTTGAAGAGAACTTAGCACAAGAAACATGTCTTTACACCACCATAAAGTATAGTGCAACGTTTTCAACAGCACTGCATTTGGCAATTAAGGATTCACTGAACTTCTGTTTATGTCCACTGACTGACAAGCCTTTGTGTAAATTTAAAAAAAAAAACAAACCACAAAACCAAAAACCCAAACAAACCCAAATAACAAAACAGACTGCTTGTTAAGTGTGCACAGATTTTTTTTGTGTGTGTCAGAGATTTAAAAGTCTCTTTAACACTCAAAACAATACAAAAAAAGACTGCTTTTAAGTGCCACTAATTTAGCAGCAAATAGCCGCAAACTCCATGCAGATTAATGACGCATTTCTGGTAACAGCATGTGTTCTTAACTAATTATAACTCAAATACATTAATATCTCAGACTTAACAGTTTATTCACTGGATCTTATATTTGTCTTCTTTACATTAATCTATGGAAAAAGAAAGACATGAGCATTTCCAAAGAATCCTTTAAAAAACATGGAGCAAAATACAGCCTGTCCCCAAGTCAGATGGCAATAAATAAGCATGACCTTTACCCCTCAGAACAGTCCTCAGAGTTTAAAATTTCACAACTGCAGCGGGTTTAACCACATTTCTAAAAAAAATAAACCTAACCACATAGGAAAAAAGCCTTAAGTACTTTTCTTTTAAATAAATTCAGATGTTTCAGCAGAACAGAATATAACACTCCGAGGGACAAGCATCCTCTACATTGCATTCCAGAATACATCTCCTTCCCTTCAGTCAGCGCTCTGAATACAAATGGCAGTGATACTCCTTGCAATTGTAATAGGCTCAGTTCTGTAATGAAAGCCTATTTAAAATCAATAAAATCAGTCCTGCTTTGGGGAGCTATGATTACTCTGGTCCACTGGTACTGCTTGCAGCAAAAATGAACAGCTTGTTCTCAGCCCACTGCTGTGTATATTTAAATACTGAATTCTTGATCATGAAACAATATACTGAGAACCATAGTTCTGCTCGTTATAGGGTATGCTAATTTATTACCTGTGAACAACTTCCCATTATTATTGATATGACTGTGTGATTGCAAATTAGGCGTGTTAACAATTACATGGAAGTGTGCTGTAGCTTATAAAAAAATAAACTACTGTAAAGAACTGACAGTGTTAAGACTGCATGGTAATAGGTCTCACTCTTGCCTGTTTATGAACAAAGGATTTTCTGTCAGAGTACCCAGGAGTACTTTGGCAAGGCATCCTACGCTAGAGAATTAGAGCATGGGACTGAAAGGGAGGAGGCTTCACACGAAATCCTAATCACATTTCTGTCTCACCATGCGACTTGCAGCAGTTCGGCTTCTCCATCTGCAGGGGCCCTGCGAAAATTAATTAGCATCTGCACCTCTTAAAAATGCAGAACATGATTCAGTATTACATTAGCGTATTTTTACCCCAGTCTTAGGCAGCTGATCACAGGAGAAGGGCCAACTCCAAGCCCCAGCAGCACCGTCAGTACTGCAGCGGCAGCAAAGCATCACTGGTGAATCCACTGATCTCTCTTCCCATGAGCTTAGTACACATTGCAAAATAGGTGGAAGCAACTCAGTGTCATGGGAGCAGCGCAACGAAGACAAATTGAGAACATGCCAAATCAACATCTTACAGAAGCACTGTCTCCTTACCGACCCAAATGTGAGCATAAACAGTTTATAAACGCGCGAGAGCCCTTTCCACAAAGGCAGCAGGAGTTAATGAGACTCCTCTGTCCTTCAGTACGCACAGGAGGACCCCAGCCCAGTGTGGTCAGGCAGATATTAATTCGTTTCAAGAACTTCGCCAGTCACCCTTCTTTGTCTAAAGCCATTAAGCTGTGCTTGATGAGCAGAACTCTTCAAGCACATCCCCCTTGCCAAAGGCCTGGAAGAGCTCGATGGGGTACACGAGTCTGCAACCAGCTCCAAACTCTCCACCTCTACAGAGACGCAGAGGTCCAGCTAATGATGTATTTACCTGGCAAGACTCCTCTGAGCTTCCCTTCCCAATGCAAGGTTTTTCCCCCACTCTGCTTTATAATTTAGCTTTCATAACATGGAAGTTGAGGAGAACAAGGCAGATATTACAGACATTTCCTGACAGCAATTACACTTCATTTTGGATAGCACAAGAACTATAAAGACATCAAAAAAACCCACAACACCTACATGTCATTCCTACTCCAGTTTCCTCATCAGTGTTGATGGAAAACTGCAAATGTTCAGGTGTCCTGTAAGGATTCTAGATAACCTCTCCCAAACTGCAAATCTGGAGCTTGCAGCTTGTCTTCCAAAACATGGAAATGTTCTCCTTACAAGCCCTGAAAGATTCAAGTTTGGGTTGGTTTTTCTGTTTGGGGTTTTGTTTTGTTTTGTTTTTACCTACCTCTAGCTGACCCAACAATAACAAACCTACTTTTCAGGGTCTTATCTGTCCTGTTCTATTGTCATTGCTTGCTTCTTTCTTGTTTTAATGCTACCACTACCACCTGAGTTTTTACCTTCCCTCTGGGAAAGACTGGCTATAATTAATTTTCAAAATTTCATCCTGTTATACTGCTCAGGCAAGATCCTGTCAGGTGCTTATTACTTTTTAACAATACTCCTGTCCAGAGACACTCTGGTATACTTACTTTAGCACAAGAAAGAAGGGAGAAGAATAAAAGGTATAAGGAAGATCATAACAAACATAATACAATAATAAAAAACAGTAATAAAGTCTAATTCCCAAATTGAACACTGAATCAGAAAGTTGCTGTAATAACTTTCCATATTTGGGTGTCTTTACACAATCTTGCTCTGACATCTGAGACAGCTTTTCCCAAGGAGCAAGTATTGCTACCACTTCCACTGCTCCCCATCTTCCGAGTACTCCAAGGATGCTACGCCTGAGACAGTTCCCACGCTCTGCCAAGTAAGCAGATTGAGATGGGAAAAAGAAGCTGTCCACAAGAAGATACCTCCCACATCTACGAAACTGTTGGTGTGCTTAAAGGTCTTTAGAATGAAGTTAAACAATAGGTTCTCCCCCCCTTTAATTTTAATTTAAACTCCCTTCCTCTGTTATTTTCATTCTTCTGCTCTGTAACACCAAAAAGAATTATATTCTTACATGACTAGTTTCTACAACCTTTGGTTTTCAGACTAATTTAGAATTAAAGTTAAATAAATCATCCTTTTTATAACTCCATACTTTTGAATATATTGTATATTTATTGCTAGATTATAAGCCTCATTAAAGTCTATAATGATAAATTAGTCAGTCTCTTGATTCTGTCACTACCATTATTAATTGCTTTCATAACCATTACTACACACTTCACCGGTGATAAAAATTTTAAAGCTAGATAAAAATCAGCTGAGCTAAAGCTCACTCTTAATATTGCACTTTTAAACATTCTCAGAGTAAAAGTAATCAAGTATTCACATGTCCTACATTTAAGTTAAACCTGATAAATTACTTATACAGCAAACGGAGCCTCACTAGATCCAGCAGCACCACTATAATGCATGGAGAAATATGCACATTAAGGCAGGGATCCAAAAAAATAGTTCTGACATTAAAATCGTTCATTGTATGTGCTCGTTCAAAACTCCATGGGATATCTTATTTCTGTTTTTTTTCCAGCCTTGTAACAGTTTCTCTTTTCAACCCAAGTTTTTATTATTTTTACGTAGATTTCCTCTGTAATAGACACAGGCTTTAGAAAAGCTACTATTTGTCATGTTTGCTTACAAAGTCAAGAGGAGGCATCATTTGCAAACTCAGTCAGGAGGGGAACAAGGTCTTCATTTGGTGGAAGAGAACTGAAGCCTACTGACAAGTGAGCAAAAGCTTCTTCTGCCCGCTCTCCGACCGCATCCACGGGTAAACCAGGGCCACCTTCTGTACCCTGCAGCGTCAGCCTGGCATGCCGCACCACGTTGCGTAGTGACTACTGAACAAAACTGAAAAACTCATGCAAACTGATACAGTGTTCTTCCGACACTGAATGACACCAGCGTCATTCTTGCAACTTTTAGACTTCATAGTATGCCTTACTATACGCCCAAGACAATATTATTTTTCTCCTCTTCTGATGAGTTCACTTTCAGAGACTGCAAAAGCAAGCAAAGAATACTTTTCCTTGTGCATTAGTTGTGACCCCTTTTACCTGATACCACCATGGAAACTGCTCAGGATAATCGATTATGCATGGAGAAATTTAGGCACGCGCAATCATGTGGCTTAGTAGACATGGAACATACCTGTTTTCTGTATAAATATAAAATGCATAGATACATCACAAGACTTGCTTTCTAAAACCACTGTCATTTAAAAATTTCACATTTTACCAGATCTTTAGCAAGTAATTTCTCTCCACCCTTTCCTTTTCCCCAAACTACCAAAAAAAAAAAAAGTTATAGCGAAATGAATATACTTTTTCTTTGCACCTTACATTTTAAAGCTTACAGGGATTTCAAGTTTTCCGTGCCAGAATATCCTGCAAACTTTTTTTTTTTTTTTAAAGTAAAACATATTTTAAAGTTAGCAGACTCAGGCAGTTCAACCGTGTCCTAAATTCTTGATTGAATACCGTAACGCCATTTGTTTTAATGCAAGTCAGAGAACAGGTTTTATGCAATCTGTAGTGTTGAAGTCAAGCAGTCATTAAGAACAAACACTGTTCTCGCCCCTAGCTGCAACAATACACACACCTGTTTTCCTGGAACGCTTTCAAAATTTCATTCTTTGTGATTATGTGTAAGGCACAAAAGTCAAATAGTCTTCTCTGACTGATTCTAATTCTTTTATCCATTATTGAACTGCAGAGATGATTTTGAAAAAAAATTGTACGCAGTGCGGAAAACATAAAAACGGGGGAACATGCATTAGTTTTTCCATAATTCACTTTTAAGCATAGAAGAGTTATTATAGTAGAAGATCTTTTCAAACATGGAGAACAAAATAAGAAACCTAAGCAAGAAACCAGGGAATTCGCACGGTAAAAAAGCAAGTAAATACACAGAGAGTAAAGACAACTGCAATGTTACCAGCATTACTTAAGAAGTGTTAACAAATTCATAATGTAATATATGTGGCAGGCGAACACCATTCAAGTACAGCCTTGGCAATTAGTCCTTTGCCAAGCACAGTCTTTACATACAGGCCTGCTACGCCTGGCGAGATCCTTAAAAAAAGCAGCATTAAAACAGAGGGCAAAGCTAAAAGAAACTTGGAGCCCATCACACCGT
This sequence comes from Scopus umbretta, assembly GCA_013400535.1. Classification (NCBI taxonomy): domain Eukaryota; kingdom Metazoa; phylum Chordata; class Aves; order Pelecaniformes; family Scopidae; genus Scopus; species Scopus umbretta. The sequence goes on along the minus strand of VZTL01057474.1, from coordinate 9,466 downwards.
GGTGACTGGGCACACAATCACCAGCCTTCAAAAGCCCAAGAAACAGGCCACGTGCCAAAAGGTGAAGCAGCTTTAGATCCAATTTCTGCAAGTTTGCCACTGCTTGGGCAGGACTGAGACCCTTCAAAGGGTTTCATCGTCTCTTACTGCCTTGTAAACACCAGGACACGCTGACCTGATAGCTTAACGCGTGCGTGCGCTGCCCAGCCTCAGGGGACCTCCCTGCTTCCACAGGGCTCGACGCCACAGCGGCCGCGGTCAGTTCTCCTCTCTGCAATCATTTACAGTGACACAATACTGATGCTTCCCTCAAACAGGTAGTTATCTGCTTAATTTTAAGCGTGCACTAATGCCAGCTTGGCATTTGAGTGCATGCATAAATATTTCCTCAGTGAGGCTTTGACAAGTTTCATGAAGAATTTCTTAATGAAGCTCCAAACCTAAAGCTCTTCTACAGTTTGCATTTTTACCCAAAGCGATGAAAATACTGAACAGCTCTTAGCTGAAAATTTACATTTTTAGCAAAATTAACATTTCCCTCCCAGAGACAGTTACCATTAAACAATTCTGCTCTACCTCTTAGCCTCATATCCCTTAGTTTTTGTTTCATTGTGCAGGTCTGCATTAGATACCACACATTTTGCTGTTCAGACCATAAATAAATCAATCAACCCCAAAACTAGAAACATGCAAAAGAATACCAAATCTGGCAGTATTTTGATCTGAATCAAGCCCAGTAGTATCAAGAAGTCCTCCAGTAGTCTGATTCATTATCCAACTTATGTGGTGAAATAAAGTACAGAGTTTTCACTGTCTTGCTGAAATAAATTTATTGAGCTTCTGAAAAAAAAATCACGCTAGACTGGTCATTATCTGGGAAACATCTGGATGGAAAAATGATCACATACAAGAATTTATGTCTGCCTCAGTAGTGCTAAAGACCAAAAGTTGGAAAGCATTACTTTGGAGCTGCTATTCTATATATGCCCTTGATTCATGGCCCCAATTTTGAAGCAAGAGTAAAAAAATGACACCAATTTGCTACACCCCCCCAAAAAAACCTCCAAACTCCTCCAATTCCCCACTCCCTCAAAAAACCCAACTACCAGCGACAAAGCCCACCACCATCACCTTACCTTATGCACATTCAAAAGAACTACTTATGGATAGGAATTACATACTTGAAAGAGGACGCTTGTAAGACCACTGTATTTACCACTCAAATGTAGTCCCATTGGCTGAGGTATTTTCTACTTGAAGAAATGTATCAGACTCCGCAATGAAAATAAACACTATCTCATTTTAAAAGAGAGAACCTTTTTCCAGCATGGCTTCCAACAAACATCTGATAGCAGGTGTAAAATCCAGATGGAGAAGTAAAATCTATTAACAGAGATGCTGGGCAGACTGCTTGCACAAGGCTATGTGACATTTAAGTCCTTTTGCAGATATAAGTGGGGCTTAAGTGATGAACAGGTATGGCTCTGGCCATCTGGAGTAGCAATGAATTTCACCCAGAGTGAAAAGAAAAACCGAGAAAAAGAAAACTATCTGATTTGGTTCTGATGTTTCATTCCTGTCAAGTGGGGGTTAATGAATTGGAGACTTCTGGGCTCATTCATTTCCAGAGCTCCAGATCTAGAAAAGAGAGTTACCTGAGTTTGAAACAGACAAAGAAAGCTCACCACATCAAGGTGTAAAGATGACAAGAGACAATGGAATGCTAAAAAAAA
>VZTL01057473.1:16173-43748 GCA_013400535.1 Scopus umbretta | reverse complement strand
TGCCCAAGGGGCACTCCCCTCCCCCTGTCATTATGCTCCCACCATTTTCTTGTGTCTGATCTAGCGTTGTGCTCCCATGCAGTGACCTGGTTCTGTAAGCTCATCCGGTGGGATGCTAACCAGCTTCAAAATACAATGTTTGCTGTGGGATCAGCAAATTGAACCAGAGCATCCTATGGTTGGCTTATATGCTATTCAAGTCAGGACCCATGGCCTCCATTTTTAGGTCTTACGGTTTTATTTGGAAAGCTTTATTTATATCTCTTTGCAGAGAGGATGCAGAAGCAGACAGGCAGCAATGTAGGTACAGCTAGGAAGTATGTCAACATGCTGTTAAAAGGAAGAAAGACACACATATAAACAAATTACAAGCATGCTGGAACAATAGTAATCCTCGCTAGGACGTGACAGAACTGTTTTTACTGTGGGGACTCTGGAACAGCAGAAATCAGCCTTGCAAATAACTGATATGGCTATAATTTTCTGTGAAGTGGTTCGCAGCATCTTCAGCAGGTGTAAACAGGAGTTGATCCAAAGGTGGCAATGAAACCCAACATGTGTGGTTTTTATACTGTGCTAAACCAGTCCAAGCTAATGCCAATGGAAAATTGAAAGCTTTCGTTCCAAATCTGCTTGCTTTGGGCTTCAGTCCTATTTTAGTAACCTTCAAATTTCCAATCACCTCTAATCACAAGTTTTGCCATTATTGAAGAGATGGACTTTAATTGTAACTTTAATAGCATGTGTTCTTTTGATAATAGTAATTATTGTAAAATGACTAATATTCCTGTCTCTCAAAAAGGGTTGTTTCAGATATTCCATTATCAACACCTGAAAAAAAACCCAAACCTGTTCTCAGGAAGCAAGACACTAGAATTAATGCTGCTTGGACTTTCTTATGTTTTTAAAAATTAACCATGAGTACTCTGCAAATGCCATTATAATGCTGGCTGTATTTGCTGATGAAATTTTAATCTGAATGGTACATGCTCTGATTTCTTTTCAGCGCAATGCAGGATGACATTTTCATTCTACACGACCAGGAATATGATAGTTTGCTCGAATCGGTCTTCAAAACTGAGTTTTTAAGCCTCTTATCAAAACGATACGAAGAGAAAACGCAAAGAAAACTACCTCTGAAATTTAGCAATACGTGAGTTATGGGTTTTTTCAATGGGCTTTTAAGAATAAATAATCTTTATTCTTGCTGTGAAGGCAAATGAGTGAGTACTAGGTGTTGAGCTCCTGATGCTGTGCTTTGTTTTAAAATAGTAAGAGGCAGCACAGTGTAAAAATCCATATGTGCAAGGAGACCAGACTTTCTGATTAACTCGTCAGAGTAATAGGTTGGGATTGTACCTGGGCCATCTGCCACTTTCCACTGTCTGTGTGCATGGAAGAGTTGCCTTTGTTCTACTGAACATGACATCAGGCTCAAGGGTCTGCAGCTTGGTGCTACAGAGCAGCTCTACAGCAAAGCTGTGGCCCCACAGCAAGGGCGAGGCCAGTCACTGCACAGTTAATGGGCAACCATAGTGCAAGCTCTCCATCTCTGTGCTGGCTGCTGTTTGCTATCATGGGAAGGGAGCATCCTCTTCCAACTCCTTAACCTTGACGTAGGAGTGGACACATCGTGGAAACATCATCATGAAGAGCTTGAAAGACAATTCTGAAGATGTAATGCAACAGTCTGAAACTCTGAAGTTTGTTGCGGGGACAGAGGACTGCAGGGTGAGAGGATAATTCTAAAGGAGCCTTGTTAAGTAAATGATACTGGGAACATTTTTTAGAAACAAGCCTGAAAAGCTACAGAATGTTTGATGTGCGTTTTAGCAGTAAGGACATGCTAGAAACTGTCTCAACAGATGTGTCTTTTTTAATACTCCTACCCATTAAGCAGATTAGCAACAGCAGGCCTTGGATTTGTATGTTTATTTTATTTCCTTCGAAAAAGTGGAAGAATTATAAAAGGTAACAGGAGATTATTATTTTAGTTTGGGAAGGGTGTAGGAGGACAATTGAAGTGTGGAACATTCCTGTAGTATATACTCCCATACACTGGGAATCCAAAGCCAGTACCAGGAGTAAATTTTTTGTTCGTGTAAGATGTAATGTATTGTACTTCTGGGGTTTTGCCCAACACCAAACCATGACATCCTTAGCTCATATCTGATTGCAGATCAGAGCAGATGGATAGCGTGGAAATGCTGGGAAAGAATATATGTGTGTGTGTGTGCGCATGCGTGGAAAAAAATTTAAATTGAAAAGATTGAAGTATATGTATGCAAAAATATTTACTCCCAGAACATGTACAAGGCCCACTCCTAAAGCATATATTGGCATATACATGCCAATGTCTTTACATATATATACAACTAATGTATTTATATATCTAATGGTGCATATAGAAGAATGTTTCGGAACAGAGCACTCTAGCTTGCTTCAGCAGAGTCTGCTGCAGAGGCAGGGATGTTTGATGGCAGACACATCTCTTACTCAGGCCTTTGCACATTTTTCCTCAAAGCTCACTGTACTCTCCGTCCTCTTCCGGGCATCTTAAACTTCCTTTGAGTAGCTCTACCAGGAAAGTTAAAACATCAATTAAGAAGAACATTTAAACAAGCATGAAAAAGATATTTAATTAGGTGTTGTATGTCAGCAAAGTCACTCAGGGAATACAGATTCTCAGTCTAAGCTTTTTATTTTTATATTTCTAAGATATCTGCTGCCATGTGATACTGTCCTGATTTGACATAGAAATGCTTTCTGTGTTTTTTTATTCATGTGTTCATGTGCTTATATTAGACTTGAAGTGAAGCTGAAGAAGGAGAGTTGGGGGCCCTGGAGCAGTGGTGGTTCTCGACAAGTGCAATTTATGCAAGGCCAAGGAGACATAGCCATTCTCAAGCCAAGTAATAAAGTGCTGCAGATCAGCATTGGACCAGGGCTACCAAAGAATTCCCGTAAGTATGAATTTCCTTTAGAAATTAGTGAATGGTTTAGAAATGTAGAGAACAGTTGACTCTTTCTCTCCTTGCTTGCCTCTACCCTCAGCACGTTCTTTATTATTTCTCTGTAACACTTAAAAGAAGATCCAAGTTGCAGATCTTAAGGATACAGAATTCCCTGTTGCTCTACAGTCGTGCTAGAATTTTGTTGATTTCACCATATAACAACTGTTTCTGAAATGTCTGAAATGCTTTGCCCTGCAGCAGAAGAAATGAGGGCTTATAATCATGTGACATAGTACAAATAGCACAATTAGCCAAGCGTTTTGGGGAAGAGTCTTTCGCTCTGCTCTGAGCTCCTGCAGTTCCTACAGTCCTGCTGATGGAGAAAGGTCTGCATCAGGACAGGACACGTTGTGATATGAGGAAAGGTAACTTCTGTGCATCACCAACGACTGAGCTGCAAACATACCAGCCTCTCAGGTTTCATGTGCTACCTTTTCCTCGTACTAATTGCTGATCAGAAACAGTGTAGTCAAAAGTACTGCTGTGCCAGCTGTCTGTGGTTTATAATCAAGTTCATAAAGCTAATGGTCTTTTGGGCCTCATTTACTGTAGTCTTGAGACAGCTTTACTTTATATCCTGTGGCTGAACTGGATCACAAAAGGGAGAATATGCCTAAGTTACCCTTGTTGCACCTAAAGCTTTAGCACAACCTGGCCAACTCTGTAGGAGTCAGATTAATTTTTCCTGAAGATCAGCTCTTTCTGATCACAGAGTAAGGGTCTGGCAGCCAGAAGGACTTAAACCTAATTAATGTAATTGTGAAAAGGTAACAAAATGTTGCTGGGTTTTTTTTAGGTCCTACTAGACGGAACCCTACCCAAAGTAGGGGGTATTCTAACAGGTCTCAAAGTCAGACTTACCCAATGAGAGCCGCACCACCTCCTCCTGGTAAGTCCTCTTAGCCTTGGGCAAAAACAAAATTCCCAATTCAGGCTTTCGCTTTACTCTTATCATCTGGTAATTTTTACCCATTAAAAAAAAATCACAGTAACGGTTTAAAATCCTCCTTAAAAGATCCTGTCTGGAAAACATACATTGTAGGCATTTTATGAAGTGTATTGTTGGAGTCTGCAGAGAATCAAACTGGTATTCCACCAGAGATATCCTGGTTGTCATGGACGCTGGCACGTTCAGCCACTTAGGATAAGACACTGAATCTAAAACTAACGCCGTAGCTTTCTCCACTTTCCTTTCTAGGGTAAAAGCTATACACTTACCAAGCCATAGACAATGCTTTGCAGTGAAACTGCTTTCAGTGCCAATAAACAAGAGAATGCAATTTATGTCTCATTGTCCTACCCTGTTACGTAACAACTTTTGTGTATGCTGAATGCTGAGACACATCAGCTGTGCCAGTAAGCAGCATGGCTTTTTCTGCATGGGATTGATGTCATTAGGGTGTTTCACTTCTGCCCTCGAGAGACAGGATTAATTTAGCCTGTGAACTCAGAGGGGAGAACAATATTCCATTGACCCAACATTTCCCAAGTGTTGTGTTTTTGTTTTTTTTTTAACTTACACTCCCAGAGTATTTTTTTTTAACAAAGGGTTATCTTTCAGTCAGCTGCTGCTTATTGAGAAGCACAATGTTAGTGATGTAAGTTGGGTCTGCAACCAGTCTTGGTCACCAAATTAACAAGACAATTCCCCAATCCTAGTAAAACCTCATAGCTGTATGAGTCAAACTAAGACTGCATGACCTGCAAGAATTGCTTGTAGTAAACTGGGAAATTACTGTAGTTAAAGGAGTTAACCTGTCTGCAAACACAGATAGTAAATGTTAATACAAGATGAGTTAAAGCAAGGAAGGGCTGTTTTAATATTTGCAAAAACTCTTTCAGTAGTTTCATAGCTGCATGAAAAAGACAGAAACATTGGTTAAAGAAGCCTTGTGCCTGCAGACCACGCCCAAACTTGCCTCATGTAGGCAAGGTAGTTTGGATGCAGATTTGCACACAAGTCCAAGGCACCAGTGGATGCCCATACCTGCAGTATGGCCTTTTGTCATCATACATCGCCCAGTGCTTATGACAGCTCCTGAACAGACATGTCAACAGAGACTCCTAACTACAAGAGCCTGCCTCTTTGTGCAGGAAGACGCTGGGCTAACTTTCTGCATGGGATTGATGTCATCAGGGTGTTTCACCTCTGCTCTGGAGAGAAAAAATTAATTTAGCCTGTGAATTCTGAGGAGAAAACAATAATCTGTTGACCCACCATTTCCTGTGTGTTCAACTGTGGAGCTGAACTAGATGTTCAAGGACCAGTGAAACCACACTGTAGTGTCCAGGCAGGATAAGTGTAACTACTGAAGGTAAATGCTGTGTTGACCCTTATGCATTAGGGTATCATGTTTACAAGGCGAATAGAAGTCTTTCATACAGACCTCAGATCAATTACCGTAACATGTTTGGTGGGGGTTTTTTGGGTTTGGTTTTTTTTTTTTTTTTTTTTTAATTCAAACTCTTTTGTAAAGTAGCCAATTATAGCTGGAAAAAACAAGATTGAAGACAGCTGTTACAAAAGATTTCCAATGAGATTGTTCTGACTTTCAAGGAGTCCAAGGCAATTGCATGATTTGGGCACATTCCTCCTTGAAAGTCACAAACAATTCTCTCCATCCTGCTCTCACAATGTGGGGAAGTAACACTGTGGGCCATCGTCCTTGGGCCTTTGAAATGTATTCTGCTATTTTCACATCTGTTTTGAAATTAATGGTCCAGTAGCTGAACAGACTGCAATCTATATACTCAGAATAAACCAAACCTTTATTTATATAACCATAATGTACATGCCATACTAGCTTGGGTCCCAAACTGAGTTTTACGTATGAGTTTATGACTGCTTAAGCTCTGCCACAGTCTTAAGAGAATATCAGAAGCAAAGACCAGCTGTTGAATGCAGTAAGGTTTTTCCAAGTGTCATGGTTATGAATTCTCCTCACACAGCTACTCCTTCTGCTAATTTTCAACAGCCATAATGACAAGAGAAAAAGGAGATGATCACCCACAGCATTAACCAATCTGATTTTTACTATAAGCATAGCTCCCATTATATTCACTTGGGGGGTTTAGGATGTAAAACATGCAGAACTGAGCTTCTTAGGTACTGATACTGCAAGTATCTCAGACATGGGTGGGTTTGTTTTAAATTCAAGTTAGAGGCATAATTATTTAAAGGCATTTACCCTTGTCATCACCTACAAACTCCTTTTGAGCTATCAAAGTAGCAGCAAGGCTTTAAAAAAAACCCAAACAACAAAACAAACCAAACCACTAAAAACTCCCTTGCTTGTTAAAATAGGCAAATTTTTATAGCAACTTAAAAACCAGTCTACTCAGTATTCAGGGAGTTGGATGGAGTTTGAACTTTAAAAGAAAAAAGCAATGCTAACTAGCTTTTGATCAACCCTTATCTGGATAAAATTTTATGCCGTGCTTTAAATAGAGGTATGGTGTCACATGCTAGCTAACATTAATAAGGTTGAATTAGCTGAGAGCTAATCCTCTTGTTTGCTTGTAACATTCAAGGCACAGGTCTCAAACTTGAGCACAAGTCCATGAAGATGTGAACCCAAAATAGATCGCCAGCAGACGTGAAACTGTGTATAAATCACACTTTAAGATTTCAACATTATTTTGTTTTCAAGTTCCTTGATAGCTGAGTCTCACTGACAGCTGAATTTACCTGACAGCTGAGCCATCAACACAAGAAAAAAGTTACCTTTATTGAGCTGTAGGTTGGACTGGATGTGTTCACACTTTATTTACTTCTAGGTCAGCAGCAAAATGGAGTAATAAATCCCCCACAGTTTGTACCACTTCCCCATGATCCAGGAAATCAACGGGCCAATCAGAAGAACCTGTATACAAATATGACACGACCAACTTTACCACGACAACTGTCAGGAGGATCAGGCAAGGTTTCACAGCAACCGGAAAGCTTGGATTTCCTGAAAGTACCTGACCAAGGAGCAGCCGGGTAAGATTTTATATTAAATCTGAAGAAAAAAAAGTGTAAATTTTTGTAAATAGCTTCATACACTCAAACTGTTCATGACTGATAAACTTATGTTGTGTACATAGATGAACAGATTGTGCTTTTGAGCTGTACTTAAAGGTATCATCATCTTCCACAGGATTTCAAAACACATATTCCATCATAGGCCTTTAGGAATGAAGATGAGCCAGTTCTAGTTGAACATCTTAAATTTGCATGGTGCCTTCTACTTAAGGATATTAAGACACTTGGCAGAGTTTAACTAGGCCTTCTTTCCCTTCTGGTTTACAGATCATAAATGGTACATGTGGTATGTTGTGGCAACTGTCATGCCCAGAAATGCTGGCTAATAGTCCTTTTGTTTCAGCTTTGACTCCCGACTCATATTCCAGGCTTGTACTTTTTTTTAGGAGGAAGGCTTGGCAATATGACATTCAAGAGTTTCAGCATCATTTGGACTTCGAAGCTGCAGCCTTTCAGAACATGTTACTATGACAATACTACATGATTTGGGGGTGGGTAGGTCTTACTGTTGTAACTAGGTATTTTCCAATAGCCAAGAGTCAAAAGCATCAAAACAATTACCAGAAGTGGCAGAAAGACGGAACCAAGAAATCAGGGGCTTAGTAAGAGGGAAGCAGAACAAGTTGTTCTCAACTCTGAAACCAGCTGCTCCGAAGCTTGACTGAAAATCCAGAAGCAGGCAAAACCTTTGATTTGTGGAAATCATGAAGACAGAAGTCTGTCAAATGTCTGTGGGACCTTAGTGCCCCAGAATGTTAAAGGCCTTAGAAAATTTTTCAATGTTTTTCAATGACTGAACAGTTTCTACTTTTAACTCAGTGCTTAATATTCCACTCTCTTGTAGAACATCAGTGGAGCTTTACTATCGTGGGAATTTGAGTGCCACTTAATTGGCAAAGACTGCTTGCCCTTTTAGCAATTCTAGCAAAAACCAGAAATAATCTGGTTTTGAATAAGCAGTTTGTGTTTTGTCCTCGCTGATGACTTCCTATTTGTGTGATGTAATTCTGATGTAACCAAGTCTCAGAGAAATTACTATTAGTAACAGCTGGTTGTCCGAGAGCATATTAAATCAACAAGGAAAGTTACATAAGAAGCTAGAATAAAAATCCACTGTGGTAAGGTGCGCAAAGTAATGGTTAGTGCAGACACAATTCTATAGTCCACAGCTCTTCAAGTAAACATACACAGTAAATACCTCCTTGTTAAGTAGGAAAGCCCTGTGTATGCTGAACAAGCAAGAACAAGTGTTACATCTCTGCCCAAATATTTGAGGGGAAAACCAAGAGGAAATTTGGCTTTTCCCTGCTAGGAACTCTGTATTTGCAGGTTCTTAGTAAATGACAGTGCAATGTCCTCCCTAGCTTCTTTTCCTCTAAATGGCCTCTCTCTTCCCCTCCCTTCCAACAGATTGTTACCTCCCTCTGTAGTGAGATAGCCTCTATAGCCCAGCCTCCAACAGACAGCTGGCTGGCAGCAGTTAGCTTTATGTTGCACCAGTGCCCTGACAGACCCATTGCAGAGTCTGAACCTTTGCTTACCGCAACAGCTAGAGCACCATATGTCCCCTGAAGGTGGTGTAAAAGTTTGAAGTAAAACCAGAGACACTGCTGTAGCAAGCATTTTGCCTAAGGAAGTGCCCAAATACTTTAAAATCTCCCGCAATCCCATTCCAATATTGCATTCTTTCACCCTTCTCATACATTGTCCACTGAAGTAACGCAGCAGTGACAGGCCGCATTCAAGGATTTTTGTTGTTGCTCACCAACCCTTAAACAGTCGTGATATTTTTATTCTGAGCTGTCAGCTGTGACCCAAGCTCCCAGGCCTGAGCGCAAACCATTTTGCCAAATATGGAAGAGCTTGCAGTTGGGGTAATCTGGGAGAAACCAAGACTCAGTCAAAATTTCACCAAGTTTCCACCTGACTCTCTGCAATCCCTTAACATATTTGCCCTTAGCCCTGGAATATTCTGGGGGAGAGATTAGATGGAACAGCTCAGTCCCCTTCTCCAGCGATCCACGTGAATGCGCGTTTTTAGAGGCAGCAAAAAAGTACTTCTTTTTAACAGTATCAAGAGCAACTTTTTGTACCAACAGACCCTTCTCGGCTGTCAGTGAGTAGACAAGCTTCTGAGCAGGTGTTCTGCACTGAATTCTCTTGTTGGCCTAAGCATTCTTTTTTGTGTGTGATCCAACTGGCTACGGCACTGATTTAGCATTATTACTTACAATGTTGCTTCTAGCGAGCATTAGACACCTCATAGAGAACAAATAATAAGCAAGTGTACACAGAATTGATAGATTTTAAGTATCAAAAGAAGAGCACAGGGTTCCTAAGTAGGGGCTGTCCCGTTCCTAAACACAAAAAGTAGGGAGGGGTCAGCCCTCCAGAAAAATTAGGCATGTACAGAGTATCTTTTCACTTGTACTAATGGCAGTCATTTTTCCCCACTGTGCACCAAGTGTTAGCCATAAGATGTTGTAAGCATATTTAGAGCATTTTTCTGTTTAAGATCAGGCTTCAAATAAGAAAGAAATCAGAAACAAGTGGCCACTACTGCTTATTTTGACAATTTCAAACCGGTCAGCACATGCTGACGCTTTCAGACACTTTTCCATCTTTGTAAACTAGTAACTTCCATGCCTTTAAGTGGTGAAGTTTTCTGCATGTCAACTTACTCTGTTAAAGCTGTTTGGCTAGTATTAGACTTCTACTTTGTCTTGAGACTGCAGTTCATGTCACAACAAAAAGCAATAAGCCATAGGATAAAGCCGTTGTGATTTCTATCAGACAACTGTGACGTGCATTACTGTAAAATGTAGCAGCCACCAAGTACGTAAGGAGATAGGAACTATCAGGTTGGATTAAAAAGATCGGTTGCATCATACCACAGTTCCTAACGCTATGGGTACACACCAACAACCCCATCTGTTGCAGTCTTACAAATTTACAAGGATGGTTCGCACATATTAAAGCTCCTATTACTTAGTTACCATTTTAAATGGCAATTATGAGCAGTGTAGTCCAAGGGAAGAAAAAACAACCAACAAAACATACTGTATTAGAATGACATCTTCACCGTCTCCCCGGTTTTCACTAACTGTGGATGCCCAAGAGTGCTAGAAAACAACCCCACAAACAGCCGCAGCAGTAACTGCAACAGGGCAAGTGGGGAACAGGCATCCATCGCTCCCCGCTGGATGGATTTTGGGGAAGTCAAGCTTCTCTATAGGAAGCCACAAGTTGGAAAAAAGAGCACTTAGTAATGTAGCTTATGATTCTGGGTAGGGAGGGAAGAGGGTGTTGGGGATTGAGGGTTGGTTGTTTTGTTCTTTTGGCCTTCTTGTGGTTTGGTGGTTTTGTTTGGTTTTTTGGTTTGGTTTTTTTTGTCCCCCCGTTCAAAGCAAGCCACAGCTGTAGGCAACATGCAGTAGCAATACGGACTGCTACTGTGTAAGGTGAGGGAACAGCTAAAAAGGGCCCGGCAAAGTAATTTCTCAGCCCTTAACATTCCAATATGTGAGTTGCTGCCTGTGTAATACACCCCACAGGTTTCGTTGAATGGCATTTCCTAAAGCGTAAAACAGTATTTTGGTCAGAAACGGTGGAAAGTGCCCGCTTTGAGAGGCGTAGAGTGCAGCCCGAGGAGGATAATTTCAGGTGGGCATTGTAACCAGTAGGCAGTAATTTGATTTTACAGCTGGGCGACTTCAGAAAGTGGTGGGCTAGTCTAGGAACTGGATCAGTTTGACACAGCGTATGCAGTGCTTTGTTAACGCTAATAATACCGTACGTAGTCTGAGCGCACAGTCAAAAGACCAATTTGTAATCGCCGTGATCGGAATGCAGCACAGTGATTGTCGCTACCGGTGCTACCCCTTCCTGAGGCGGACGGCAGTAGATGTTTCCAGGGCCGCTTGATAATCGAGTTTCGGAGCAGAGGGCGCTCTGCAGCCCCGCCGGCCGGGCCCCCGCAGGCAGCCCCGCCGCGCACNCCGGGGGCCGGGCGAACGCGCGCCCGCGGCAGCAAAGCCGAGGCCGGGCGCGTGCCGCCACCTGCCCCGCCGGGGCGAGCGCCTCCCCCTGCAGCAGCGCCATTTCCATGCCTGCCTTGGCCGGTCCCTAACCTGGCCCAGACAGCGGATCGCCCTCCGAAGAGACCGGTTCCCAAAGCCGGCCCAGCGCGGAGCGCCGGGCTCGCAGAGGGGTGGAGGGGGCAGCTATGCCCGACGCCTGAGGGGTGCTGCCTGGTGTTCCAGTTCTTCCTGTTCAGTACCATTCCCAGCATTACTCGCCTCGAGTGTCTCCGAGGCATTCACCGCTAGGAAAAACAAACACCCTAGAGGAGTTTTACAGCGGCGACAGCCCAAAAGTAGTACTCGTGGAAAAAGTGACATCTGCAAGGCTGGCTCCTTGCATTGTGAGCTCCTTTATTAATGTGCTAAAAAGAAACAATATGACCACGTCCAGCAGTAGGTTTCAGATTAAGTTTTTCTCTACGACTGTTCTTTTTCAAAAAGGAAAGCGCCAGCGTTCCCTGTACATAAGGCGAGAGCTTTTAAGAGTTGTGAATTTAGTATTTCAATACCCCAGCCACCATGGATATAATTTTTAAGGGTTAGAATGAGATTTATTTTTAGCAAAGTTGCCGAGAAGGCTGCGTGGTACTATCACAGCTTTAATGTCTAGCTATCACTAGCAATCCAATACAAGCCTGAGTTTCAAAACACCGTGCTCCCACCAGCAAAACATCTTCAGGTGTTCTTGTTCTACTGTGGTTGCAGAGAAGCTGAGCTACCTTTCTAAGACTTGCTCTGAATTCTCTGAATTTCCATACCTAGGTCTAGGTTTCAGAACATATTATATCCCAAGGAAAGTCACTACCTGCTGAACAGGAGAAAAATCCTCTCTCCCAGCAGATGAGTTTAGAACTGAGATGCTGTTGACCCATACTTCAAAGCTCATTTCCTGGGGCAGGTCACTACACAAACTTAGAACTAGCCAGAGACGGCCGTATTGACAAAAAATTAAGTCTAGGACTTTGTGTCAGTAACTATAAACCTTTTCTGCAAGAGCTGTGTAATGTTATGATGGCATTACGTGATGTGATCACGGTTCAGCCTCCTCCACATCACTGCAACGCTTTCAGTCATTCGGCACATTTATTTTTTATTTATTTTAAACTGACATATTGCATCTAATACCTGTTCTCTCTTCCAGCCTTTATTAGCTGATGAGCTGGCAAAATGCATTTCTTCCCTCTTTCCCCTTCCTAATCTTTGGAGCGGTCACACCTGTGACAGTGTTTGTGCAGCATCTCCCCTGCTGCTTCAGAGTTGACTATAACAGAACAAGTCGATAGACGGCCCTGGAGTCTGAGGCAACGTAAGAGAGACGCAGTCTCTCTTGCAGCTTAGTCACAAGAATGGTAAAGTAGCAAGCCTGTGAGCTAGAACTTTGTTTTTAATACTGGGAACTAAATCCCTTGTGAAGTTGGGGCACGGGGAGAGACAGACTAAGCTGTGTGGATGCCAAGATATGCATGAACTGCATGTGCACATTTGCTTACATTCCAGCCTGAGCACTAAAATACCTTCTATGCATTTGAAGTGCTGTTTGGAAGTACCCATTCATCCATTTCAGTAGGAAAGAAATGGCAACTCTGTCCCTTTCACAGGGAAGTCTTCCATGGCTATTTTCAATTGTTGGGGCTTTTAAGAGAGCCCTTTTTCCCTTGTTCTGTGATACTCTTCGGAATCAGTTCATTAGGACAGAGGGGTTAAGAAAGCTTAGGTTTGAGCCATGAGCTTTGAAGCACATTAACATTTTTTTCTCCCATTAGCGTTCGCAGGCAGACGACAAACCGACCCCCACCAGCTGGAGGAAGGCCCAAACCACAGCCAAAACCTAAGCCTCAGGTACCGCAGTGCAGGGCACTGTATGCATACGATGCTCAGGACACGGACGAACTTAGCTTTAATGCCAACGACGTGATTGATATAATTAAAGAAGGTATGTAGAGATCAAAGGTTTCGTTACTTAAGTACTAACCTTGAAGGCAGACTGTCATAGGTAGTCAAGACATGACTTTTTGAGCCACCCCACGCTTACCTTCCCTCACCAGGCTTGCAAATTTCCACAATAGCTCAGGGAGCAGAGGTCTCCACACCCACGCCCATCAAACCTGTTCGCTTAAAAGCACGTCAGGAACAGATCAATGGCCTACGCGTAACTTGGTACTGCAGATCTGTAAATTTAGTTAGAGAGCAATTCTATCACAGGCTCTAGCTGAAAATTAGCTTAAAGTAGAGCTAGAGCACAAGAACCAAAAAGCAAGAAAGCAGTTCCAACTCTTTGGGTCTCCACTATACCTTCTGAGGTTGCCTTGATGTGGCCAAAAGCTTAGCAAGCTCAGGTTCTCCAAATCATTTCTCCTCAGTCCTTCACAAGGCAGCTCTCGCTGTGTGGAACAGCTTTGCAAGGTTGCCTCAAAAAGTACGCAAAATGGTTTACAGACCCTCACTACTTTCTTTGCTTTCTTTGTCATAGATCCTTCTGGCTGGTGGACAGGAAGACTACGAGGGAAACAAGGTCTGTTTCCCAACAATTATGTCTCCAAGATATAAAAGACCAATCAGACAAAAACAGGCATGAAGTGACCAGGGGTCAAAGAGGTTTTCCCTTGCCTTCAGGACACTGCTCTTCTGACACCTGCCATTCTCAGCAGTATTTTCACCAGTAAAGTTGTATATGAGCAGGAAGAAAATTCCCCACAGCACCGACTTTGACCTTTTGTCTCAGAAGCACATAGCAACGGACATACTGACCAATTATTTATTATATTTAAAACCTGGGTTTAACACCTAGCAAGTGAAGAATGCTCAAACCTACCATCTTCCTGAAACAGAAAGGTGCTTTGCAGTCTGGGACCAGGGACTTCGAACAGGGTGTATTTAGTAAGTGCCTTCAGCTGAGCATCAGTAACCTTTTTAACTATCTACTGAAGATTACCTTAAATGCACATTTCCTCTAATGCAGATCATTCTGGGGAAACACCTTAAGTATGCTGCTACATGTCAAAAAGATTTAGGCTCATTTGGGATATTACCATCTAAAAATCTACTGTGATGGTATATTTAAGTAATTCTGTACAGAGTTATAACGGAACCGATTTGTGTTTGCTGATGTGTTTAGGGACTCCAACAGGCACTATAAGAAGTTAAAACAGAAAACCACATAGTACTGTATGCTAAACAATGTTGCCTTCTTCAAGATTTATATTGTAATATGGCTGGCCCATGTTGGATTTATGTTTAATGCTCTACCTGTTATAAGAAGTGTCTTTATGCAGAGCTGTACATTTATAGAAACAGATCATATACTGTATATAAAAACTGAATATGATAGAAACATGTATGAATGTATGATGTAGTATTCCACTGTTCTTATTAAGTAGTTCTACTAGAATTTTTATGCCAGGTACTTACAGATATGCACTCCTCCTTTCAAATGGCAAAAGCAAAAGCGTTACTGCCTAAGCCCAATTGCCTCCCACACCAGAGGGGCTGTCGCTTGCCACAGTTACCAGCATTCATGCTTTGCCTTCTGAACCTCCATAAAATAAAACAGAAGCAGCAGTTAGCTGAACGGGTCTGTTCTCTGCGCAGTTTGTTTTCAGTTACGTATACAAACAACAGATCCCTTCACAACAACGTCTGTTGGATGTTACTGCACTGATTTCTGAAGAAAAAAAATCCCCTTCCTTTGCTCCAAACCAAACCGTTTTCACTATGCCCAGCTGAAGTGCTGCGCATTACATTTTGTCTTGTAAAGAGCAGTTAAAAAACCCCTGTGTATGTTGGTATTAAGAAGTTGCATGAGCTTTAAAGATACAGCTAAAGTCTTGAATCCCCTCCCTCCTAAACCACTGCCTAAGCCCAATTTAGGCACATTGAAACTCCACATCCATTAAGAGATGACTGACTGTAGAAGCTATTTCTGGAAGCTAGAAACTAGGGCCTCAGTCCAGGGGGGAATCATATACACACACCAGATCAAGCACGTTTTTCAGAAGACTGCTGCAGTAAGCGCTAGGCTTACTTATCCTATGGGAGAGAGAAGTCTCCTGCTCAAGAAGATAAAAACCCAGTAGCTTCAACATCCTTCCCACAGGGGGAGCACTGAGGTCTAGGCCATTTTTGTAGCACTGGGCTCTTGCCTTCTACATAAGGGCCAGCACACTTGTGAAGAGGAGACACTAGGACAAGGGGGGGCAGGTCATGCCTTCAGCAGAACTTAAGAGAACACCTAAGGGTCTGTAACAATATTACTTACACAGGACTAAGTTAACAAATAGGCTTAAATAAGGTCTTGAGGCAGAAAAGTTGCATTACTTGCATGCTTGTATTCCTTGAACACAGACATACCTATGTTTATTAGGCACAAAAGGAAGCACAATGTTGAGTGACAAAGAAGAACCTACTTTATGGTGGGTTTGACTCCATTCTCCCAGGTCTAGAGGTTTACAGGGCGGGGCTGGGGGTGAGCGAACAGGCAATGGGTTTTTTGTCCAAGAAGTGGAGCAGTTTTTAAGAGCCAAGCAGGTTCAAGAGGTCTCATCCCTGCAGTTCCGCACCTACAGCTCCTGCACACAGTCCTTGGCATCACAGGAGACTTAAGAATTTTCCTCCCTTAGCTCCCTTTCTTTAGGTACACAAAGACAGAGAACATGTTGTCTTACGTTCACCTAAACACAAAGATTTACAAGGCTAGTATCTGTTACAGCCACCCTACTTCTTTCCCCAAACTTGAAGACAAGCAGCTACAAAAAAAGAAATTCCTGTATACTTCTTTGGGACGAAGCACTGAAATAAAGTACATTTTTCGTATCCTTTAAGGTACACCAAGAAAAGATGAACTGTCTGCCTGCTCTTTCTTACCTTAAGGGTGAAAACAAGTTACTAAATATAGCCCACTATAAAGCCTGGAGATTCTCATTGGAAACAGCCACTGAGAAAAGTCATCCACATCTAACTGTATCAATCACCTATTTAGTCAAGTGTCCTGCTTGGACCTCAGACTGCAGACATGTTTAGGCAGTGCCTGAAGAGATTCACAGTCACAGTGGGGTTTTTTTTTTTTTAATTTTATTTTTTTAAAAGGGAGGAGCTTTATTTCTAGGCAGAGAGTTGTATTACAAAGCAAGTTTAAAATGTCACCTTCCGAACGAGTCCAAAATGTCTGTGGTAAGGCTGGAACACTATGTACAAAGAAAGCAGTAGTTTTGCCTCAACAGACAAATGAGGACAAAGTGCGTATGCCATCAGGACTTGGCTGCCTAGAGTCATCATAAGAGCGATAAAGCCAGGTCCTTGACTATCTCGCTGCTCAGCTGAGGGATTGTGCTGATCATCAGTAGTTTGCTACTTGCATACTTGTTCTTTATAGCCTGCAGAGGTAGAGGAAGACTGTTACAAAAGATTGACACACAAGTATTTAAATTCAGGCAGGTAATTTTGGGTCACTTAGCCTGACTGCTTAGAAAACAAACAAACAAGGTTAGAAGTAACCCAGCTCACCAAGTAGCAAGAGAGCAGTAAATGTCTGAAATGTTTTGAATTTAGTACTAATGCAACAGCCTCTCATAGGCTTGTCAGAATAGCATATGCTTTAAGATAAAATATAGAATGTTTACCTAAGGAGCCACAGTATACAGCAAATGTCTTTCTAAAACATTACAAATAAGACTAAGTAGTTATACTTACAGTGTATTTTGTTAACTTCTCATTTACTTTGACGACATTCTTGGCCATATGTTTCATAGTCTTCGCAAGACTGTCTTCTGTATACCCAGTGTAGTACTGCTGCTTTGTACCCTGCAGCACAACAGTAAGAAATCAGAGGTTTATCAAGTGGGGATGCTGCTGAAGGCACAATCCCTTCAGGTAGCAAGTGCCTGAAGCTTCGCGTGCTAGCCTCAAGGGCTCGGAATTATAGTACTGTCAGTTTAGGTGACAGATCCAGAGTAACTTCTGGTGTGCCACACAAGGCTGATCACATCAATGTCAAGAACCACATTTCTACGCCGCACAGAGGATAAAAGAAGGCACCCTCGCAAGAGTAACCACTAGCTGAATACAAGTCACTATTCACGGTCCATGATTTCGTTATGCTACGTGTACTGTGGGAATTATGAAAATCTACCTTCATTTACAGTGTGGCCTTCTGTAACTCGATACTTGCAAGAGAAAAATCCTTTCATACCACAGTGTTCACAGAGAAAAAAGACTGTAAGTTTTTAGTAGCGTATTCCTTTTTCTACCTGCAAGTACGCATCAGGCTGTCCAACTGACATTTGATCACCAGCATTATTACCAACCTAAAACCAATTTTCTACAGGAGTCAGTTTAACAGTTCAATTCAATCGACTGAAGGAAAAACACTCTTAACAACAAGTTTGATTAAAATACTTACCCACTTGTTATGTCCCAGAATCTTTTGGGACAAGCATAACGCAGCAGCTGCAATCTCTGAAGGACGATGGTGAACCATGTCATAGTCTATCAGCGTCAGCTCCATCAGGTATTTTGCTAGTGTATGTTGCTTCGCATCAGCCTACCAGATTGAGAACTTGTTAATCCACAAAGTTTCACTTCACCATGTCATAATAATTCAAGATTGTTTATTGTATTTGTTAACTGACAAAAAAATTGTCAACAAAATCTTTATTAAGGTCTCGGGACCATACTAACAGGACTCTTAACAGGCACTCATTTCAAAATTGAGACCAGAGTCCAAACCGGTCTAGTCCAGCAGCCATTTAGACTCTAGACACTAAATCAAGTGAGGGATTTTAACAGAAGTCTGCACTGCTGTGCCCAACTGCGGATACAAGCGCTCCCTCTGTAATACGCTAAGGGGGAAAGGGGGGAAATGTAAAATGACATAAGGAGATCCTTATTAAAGCAGTCAGCTAACGTCAATGAGTTACGCAGTGGTCTGTTGAGGTAACTGAAGCTCACTTCAAGTGTGGGCAGTTCACTTGAGTGAAACTACTGAGGCGGGGAAAAAAGGGTCAGGTCAAAGAGAAAGCTTATGTTTTGATTCTTAAATAATACAATATTTGCATCCAAAAAATCATGAAGAACTGCAACACTGCTCCCCTTTTACTAGGGAATACCCTGATCACCAGACAAAAGAGCAAGGATTCTGCTCTAGGTATGTTTAGTTTACTCTAACTAACAGTAAAATTCCTGCCACTAAGACTGAACACAGGCGTCAGTAAATACAAACGTGAACTGCTACTGGCTGCCACGGTGATGTTGCCGTTACTCCACATGGTGGAGTTTCAGAGCTGAGTATTTCCCGATCCAGCATGTAAGCAGAAAGCAAATAAGATCACATGATAAAAATGCCAGAAGCAATCCTGGTAAGACTTTACATATACAGGAAAGTTCTAGATCATGAGGACAAGTACGCACCTCCCCGGCTTTTGACGCTCTTCTTAAGAAGTGAATTGGAAGAGGTCGCCCCAAATCAAAGTTCAACTCTTTAAGAATTGTAATCTCCATTTCTCTAACTTCGTCACTGGTGTAGGCATTGTCAGTGATGTAAACAAAGTCTGCTACATCAGGAGAGAACACCTCTTCGTATTTTGAAGCTAGAAGCAGTGCTGTTACACCCACCAGCTGAAGCCTCTTACGAGGTACTGGATGACTCTGCAATACAAGAATTTGAAGAGCAGACCCCCAAACGTGAAACTCTAGATAAACAGACTCTAATTTATCAGTTTAAAATACCAGGACGACAGTGCTCATTCTTATAACGTAAATGAGATTTTCTACTTCGAGTCAGAAGTGTCCTTATAATGACAGGCTCAAACTGGACTGCAGCCTCAGAGTTAAGATGCTACGTTATACAGAGCTCTTACACAAACAGCAGATTTCATAGGTTCTTAGATTTATGAAGAAAGGATAAATCCTAAATTCCTTTAAAAGTGTAGTCATTGACCAAGTCTCCTAATCCAAACAGGAGCTGAAAAATCTCTTACTTGTAAGAAGCGATCCATAACGGCAACACACATATATAGCGTTTCCTGCAAAAGCTGGAATCTTGAGTGGACCTGGACGAGCCAGTCAACTAAAATTGCACGCATACGCCCATTGATTGTCTTCCCGTCAAGGTAATGCGGGCGGATGGACTGCTGCAGCTGTTAGAGAAAGCAAGCTGTTAGTCTTGTTGCTGTGTGAGCAACAAGACTAATGCTACACTGCAAAAGCACAGCCTCCATATGTCTTACCTCAAGCTCTCTCAGATACAGATAGATATCTTTCACGTAGTCGCTACACAGCTGGGGATTCCCCCAATCCTCAGCATCAATGTCTTCTATATTGCTGAGCAATACATCAGAGAAGGCTTGGCACAAATCCTCCTCTTGCATAGATACATCCATAGGGACAGGAGACTGAACCTAAGGAACAGAACATAGTGCTTACAGAGCTACAGTTTAAGCTGCAATGTTCCTTCACTTCCACATTTTTCCAGTTACTAATACAATTTCTTAAAAGAAGTTGAAACTGAGCTTACATTCTAGTGTGGCAAGCTTTCACCAAGATGCCACACAGACAGAACGAGAAGACCTTCTAGTAATTGCCAGCTAAAGCAGAAACTTCATCCAGTAGTCCAACAGGTAGTTCTGCCACTTTAATGTTAGCCTTTAAGCGCAACGTGCATTAAACCAAAACCTCAGTATAGAGGCTTTGCTTTTTCAGCAGGGAAATGAGACACATCTACAGATAAACTATTCTGAAGTTGGAGCTTCAAGTGGCAAATCAAATTAAGAATCAGAACAGCATCATTACTTCCTACCTTTGGAACACCAGTTTCTTTGCATGATCGATTCACAGCAGCTGGAGGTTTAGGCAGTGCAGTTACATTTGTCATCTTACTAGGTCCTTTCGTAGGCTTTATGGATGCTTTGCAGCATTCTGTTTTCTGTAGGGAAAACAATTAGTATTTGTACACAACTAGAAATCCATCTATTTCCTTATAGACAGATTTTAAATGTTCCTTTACCTTAGCTATATGTGTTCCTCTTGTTGCAACTTTATTTCCTATTTCTTCCAAAGCACCCCTTTTGCCAGTAAGGCGAGTTTTGGCTTTGCTTTGAAGTTCAGACACAGCATTCTCCACCCCTTTGGTGACCTGAAACAGTAACATTGCAGCTTAAGAGTCAAAGACCAACTTTATTTAATTTTCAGATGCCTAATTCCATTATAACCTTACCACCACTGTACCCATGTACCTCTGTGCATGTTATCCATTAGCCAACCAGCTTTTATTTCCTACCCGTTCACACCGTGCTCAGAGGAAGAAGTCTCCTCTGTCTAGGTCTCAGACAATACTGTACTCTGAAACGGCATTGCTGGATTAGAGCAATACACCCTATCTCGTTCTTCCTCACAGATGACTTTTTATCATTAGAGTGCTTACCTGCTCCTTAGCTATTTATCATATTTACATGCTTTGTAACTACAGCGGCATTCCCGTGAAGACAAACAGAGCAATTTCTTTGTTACATACATACCATGTAAATAGAAAAGTTACGTTATTCATACAAAAATAAACATCCTTTGTTCGCACAGCAAAGAAAGAGAAAGAGGTTCTCGTGGAGTTTAGTTTAAACCACTACCACTAGTAGAGAAGAGGTTATTCTGTTCCATTCCTGCACCTTCCCGTTAAGCAGCTCGAGCTTCCTCCCACAGGCCCTCCCCACGCTCCGAGGGGGAGCGGCCGGCGGCCAAGGCCAGCTGCAAGCTGAGGGCAGCGCCAGGTGAAGCGCCCGCGTCCTCCAACGCCGCGGGACGAGGGCAGCCGCAGCCCCTCACCCCCACCCCCCTCAAAGTCCAGCCCGCTTCAGCCTCCCCACCGCCCCCGCTCCCCGTACAAACACACAGGGGGGCTCCCGGCCAGATGCAGCGCCGAGAGCCGCCCCCCCCACCCCTGCCCCACCGGGCAGAGCCCTGGCCAGCCCGCTCGCGCCGCGGCCCCGGCCTTTAGCTGCCTGAGGGGAAAGAGCGGCCCGGCCCGCGGTGGGGGGGCCCGCCGGCTCGCTCCCTCCCTCCCTCCCTCGCCCCCCCGCCGGCGGCGGCGGCGGCTCCAGCAGTACTCACAGCGAGGCGGCGCGACGCCGGCAGCGCCATGAGCACGGAGAGGAGGGGAGGCCGCAGCCGCTGGCGCCTCTCCGCACAGACCACTCCGAGTCCCGAGCGAGAGCAGCGACTGCTGCGCCGTGCCGCCGCAGCGGCCCTTAAACTCCCTCCCGCTCTCCTATTGGGCAGCTTCGTACGATGCACACGCTCCATTGGTCCACCTTCTCCGGCTCCTTCCGAAGAGGAAACGGCTCGAACCGCTTCCGGCGAGCAAGACCCGGTGAGGGGGCGGCGCGAGGGCCGGGGCGGCGCGGGGGCCGGGGCGGCGCGAGGGCCTCGCTTCGCCTCTAGAGGAAGGCGAGGGGGCGAGCGGCAGCGCTCGGCTGGCGGGGCGCGTAGGGAGTACCTGTCGCGAAAAAAAACCCCAAAGCAAGCGACTCGGTGGCGAGAGTTTGGGTAGCGGAAGGCCGTGCTGCGGCTGCCACGGAGCGCTCGGCGGTTGCAGCAGACGAGGCACCTCGGGGAAGGCCGCGCAGGGCCCCGGCCCAGCTGGCACCCGCGCTGCTCGTCAGGTTTATTGACAGCAGCGGGCTGGGAGCACGGCCGCCTTCGGGCGCTTCCGTGCTCGGCGAAGCAGGCCCCAGCAGCGCGGGCTTAACGTTCCGCCGAACCCGCCGCAGTACCCCGTTCGAATGCGCGACCCGATGCTCTGCACCGTGGGAAACTAGTCCAAACACGCACCTGTCACGGCCTTTATTTTAAATTTCAGATAGGACTGAGGAAGGCATGTCAGTCGGCTGTGACCAAGCTAATAACAGTCCGTTTAATAACTAGTCCTGAGGTTCAGGAACTTCAACTCCACAGTACTTGCCTACACTGAGAGAAAAGACTTAATTACAGCTATTCTGCCATCTCCCAGAACTGGCATTATATATTTACTTACATATACACAAGTTAATATTTTGCTATCTTTCATAAGGGCAGTTTTCCTGAATTTCCTAAGTTCCAGACGGTGCTGTTCATCAACATATTTAACTGTGGCTAAATGTTGACTGAGAGAATTTTTTCTTGGGCAGTACCTGTCACAACACATGTATGCAAGAGAATTTTTACAGATCAAGACTCAGAAAGGCAACACAAGGCAAAAGGAAAAAAAAAATAAACCAACTTGCATAAGAAACAGATTTTGAGTGATACCAGTCTAACATTTTATTTATTGCATACAAAAGGATTTCTTTTGACAATGGAATTTTAATATGAAAAGTAATTTGATGCATACTGTTGAGAATCTTCAAAGATGCCGCAGAAAACTTAAGGCAATGCATCTAAGCATATAAAGCACAGTAAGTGGTGGAGATTTTGAAAATCAAAAGCCTATTCTTTGTCCTTCCCTTAAATTATGGTCAAGTCACAACTTTCTGGAAGTAGGCTGCAGCTTTATTAGCCCCTGCAATAGCATGTAAGATCAGAACACTGTGATTCCTGGCAAATACCTAAGTGTTCAACATCACATTACAACATTATGCATACATTTAAAAGCAAGACAATATCAGTAGCAGTTATAAAACAAGTCAATTCATGGACCACTAAAATACCTCTAAGTACCAGGCACCCAAATCAGGTGCATAAAATATTTCCTATTAAAAAAAAAAAAAAATATCCCCCAAACCTGTGCTTCTTTGTCCTGAAAGGAAGCCAAAATAGATTCTATCACACCCAGGGTCTCAATTATTTCAGAGGCCCATTTTTTTTGTCCCATGTCTCTCAAGTACCTTCTTGGAAACTTTTAAAAGTGAGTGTCATTGGACTTCAAGCATCAGTGGTCAACTAACTTCCCTCCTTTTCAACAGTCACTGAAGAACAGAAAGCATCTGTTCAGTCCTTCCAGCTACTTTTATTCGTTTTTACCAATGCAGCTTCAACTTCATACTCACTTCCAGTTTCCCACAGCCATAATATTCAAGAAGGTTTAGCATAAAACCATGTCAAGTTTTGAAGCAGTCAAATCATGTGTTGCCTCTCCCCCATATCCCCCATCGTACAAGCACAAAGTGGTTTTAAGTTCAGTTTTAGCAATGCAATTAAGCTTGAAAATATCCACTTATCACACGTGCTGGAATAAAATCTCTCTTCACTTAAAGCCTCAGTGCCAGCGGTGTTCAATTTGTTGCCAGCAATAGACACTGCACTGGCAAATGCTACTCCTAACAGATTAGAGAAAAAAAAAAAAATATATAAAAGGGAAGCAGCTTTAACCAGACAAAACCAGGCATCAAATTAGATAAGGTAATATTTATAAATGGATCACTTTTTTTAGTGTAAACATAACAGTTCATCTTCTAGGTTTACTGTAAACCATTTTACACTTAATCTGATTATGAAAGACAAAGACAAGAGAAACTGAAGGTATTTATTATTCAGTCCACTTACAAAGCAGGTGGCTTAATGCAAGCTTATTGACATGTTCATATATGATCCCCGAGGAACATCTTTTCCGAAGTGACAGTAATACTGTCTCAATATTTTTGCACATTTGCATTTTGCAATGTTGAGCACATTTAAATAAACTATAATCTATTATATGTGAAAGAATGTTGATGAGCAACTTGAATCCTGATGTGGATTAAAACTTCCTCCCTCCAAAGGCGAAGTGTTAGTACATTATAACTTAATTCTCTATACTATATTATGCAGCAAATCTTAACTATAGAAAATATTTTAATCAGTGATGGACTGTTGGTAATTTATAAAGAGGGAATCTATGATCAAGGCGAAAACTAGGTAACCACGTAATTTGTGTCTTAGTTTCTACAGAAATTTACAGGCTTTCAATTTACTAATGAAAAACAAAACAAGAGACAAGTGGATTTAGCTAACTTTATTAACTTTAAAACTAATAAAAATCCCAAGACAAGCCTGGAATCCTTAGAAGTTCTGTGAATGCATGTATATCTGCTATCCCACCCCGCCCCAAGAACCAACAAAACACCAAAAAACCCAACCCCAAAACAAAACCCCTGCAGCTCTAAGTCCTTACTGAATGTTTTTATATTAAAAAAACCCAAACGAACAAACAAACACGAACAAAAAAAACCCCTCAGTGTGCGCAGATACTTCAACTTAAGTTAGCAGAAGACCAAAGAGATTCTAAGCTCTTTTTCCACTTTCCTAATAATTCTTTCCACCTGCAAGTATCTACAATCCAGCTAACTGAAATCAACATTTAGTGTTCACTAGAGCTGTTTCACAGCAGCAAATATTTAAGTTAGGGATTCAAATTTCTAGACATAGGAAGAAAATGATAAATACAATCTGAACAGCAGTCTAAATGTTTAATATTGACATTCAAATATATCTGCATTGTGCTGAAGTTTTAAAAATGAACACAAATATCTGATCAGACAAAAACTCTGGTGGTGAGTATGCTATATGTATCAGTCAAACTGAATATAGTTCATATTCTGTTCCCAGTATTAAGGATGTTATTTGACTCAGAATTGATATTGTAAATATACAGCAGCCATTTTTTCCTAATTAAGGAATGTCTCAATACATTAATATTATCCTTTTCTAGATGGTCTTTATACATTTAAACTAAAATATATGATCGATTAAATTAAGGAATCCGAGGTTAGTAATGAGTGAAATCATACTTTCAAAGCTCGATACTATGTAAAACAAACCAAAAAAAGAGACCACACAATTCTACTTACTAAAGCAGCTAATCTTGCCTGCAAGTTTGGGGTCACAAAGCCCATAATATGTGCAAACAAATGCAATACAAGAAACCATGCAAAAATACAGTAATGACTTAAAAGAAAAAAATGTAAAACCTAAAAAAAGTTTTATAAATACACTGAAACTCAACTGTCTTCTACATAAACTGTAGGTCTAGCATTAGTTGTACCATATAGCAGAGCCAGCACTCTAGGTTCAATGCTTCCAAATCTGCGCAGGTAAGTCATGCCATCTTTGGTTGACTGCAGTACCAGGAAAGATGAGAGGGAGCGAGAGGGAGGACAAGAGTTCTGGAAAGCGATGTCAACTTTCACTAGGCAGTTGAGCCTCAATGTCCACTCTGCAAATGGGGCACTTCTTGTTAGTGATCAACCACTGATCTACACATACTTGGTGGAAGAGGTGCATACATGGAAGGCGCCTGTCATCAGAACAGAAAAACAATATTGTTAATAAAGCATTTCCATATGAACATACCCTCTGGAAAAATGGTAACATGGGTTTTGCTATTGAGGTGTCTATTCTTTTTGCACATGCGTGTTTTTCCACAAGTTTCACTAGCCTTTCCAGTTGAATCTGCATTTTGTCGAATTCCAAGAAGAAACGGACATGGGCAATGAAGTCAAGCATCAGCTAGCTTCTGCTGTATTATGCCGATTTAAACCTGTTATAGCTTAAGTAGCATTACTCCAGGAAAAATAAAATTGACGGTCCTGATTAATTCAGGGTATCAGCTTGGGCTTATGTCCTTACAAGGACGGACAGTCAACTTATGGACAACCATAAGAAAATAACCTACATTCTACCCCACGACAATACAGACTGAACAATGGGTGTTTTCAATTCCAACTTGTTTTACTTACTGGTTCAGTGACAGATAGTCTTTAACTGTAACTGTTAACCTAGGAAATACTGCAAAGAGTAGTGTGCCATATTCAACCATGGTCTCAAAGCCAGAACATTAACATTATATTCTGATACTCAGTGGTACTATTTACCTGACATCTTCACCTTCCTCCAATATAGACAAACAGATGGTACACTTTTCCTCTGTGTCTTCTTCTGTTCCTTCCTCCCCATCTTGTTTGCAGTGCAGTTTCCTCTGTGAGAACCAATCAGTTGTTACCTTATTAGTAGAGATGACATTATTGACAAACTGAGTAAAATCTGTCTTGAATACATATTCAACACATAATTCTTGAAAAGATTTCATGGTATTTATTCAAATGTACCCGAACCAAAATGAATGAAGAACTAGCACTTGGAGCAAAAACACACAACATTTCAGATTTATTTAACTATTGTTAATTACAAAAGTCTACTGGATTGTGAATATGTTAATTTCATATTGTTGCAACCAGTCCTTTTACTTGTTGTCTATATATAAATATCTTCATTTCATTCATGAAGAGGAAAAAAAAAAATAATCAAACCTAGTATCTTTAAGTCACTATTTATGAAGTGTGAAAGAACACTGTCTAAATGTGGATGGGATTCTGTATAATGGTATAATAAACTCCAATTAAGAAACAACTTAAGTTGCCAAAATTCTGTACCAGATTCCAAACTTCCTAGTGCCCCAGTCTTCCTAATGTGATCAGAGTGAAGGTTAAAATGCTACATACCGAGCGGGTAAGCATCATGAACAATTTATTGCAAAAATAGTCTTACTTTATTTGATGAGTTATCACTGAAATCTGTTGACAATTTAGCTATTACCAATAGTTATTTCAATGTGCAGAAGGCTATTCACAACTGCTGGACAAATTATTAAATCATATCAAACCACTTTTTTTTAAATCACATGACCATAGCTCTTTATCTAGGGAACAAATTTCTAATTTTCTTTGTGAAAGAAGTGGCATTGTAAGCTTTGCTTGCAACCCTTGACACTGCAAGATGCAGAAAACATGCACTCTTTGAAGGTGACATTTCTGCAGATCTAAGCTAAACATAAACATTATTACATTTTCAAAGAAGTATTGCAGACAGGCCACAATTTGAGAAATCCTCACCTTTTTGTATTTATGTGGATATGTGCATCTTTCTATAGTTCCCTGTGTTGCTCCACGATTAACATTGCCTAATCGTTCCTCCAAGTGAATCAGCTCCTAAAAATTATGAAGGAATAAACAGTGTATGAACTGTTATTTCAACTACCTGGAGTAAATACTCATTTTATTCTAACCCATTTGCAGAATGACAAACTCTCAATTCCCAGCTTATTCAAATACAAGTAAAGCAAAAAAGAGTACGTTGTGTGGGGAAAGTGATGAGTTTCTGTAGAAAAACCCACACAACACTGCCTGGTGTTTCAAGTTATAGGGAAACACCGTTTGACTACTAAAAAAATTAGAAATTGTTTGTCAGCTAGGAATGGTGGTCAGTAAGTTCACACATACTTGCGTGTCTAATGAGGAAAATGCAACTAATGGCATAAATATTTGCGTAAATATTTGCTTTCTAACAGTCATTAAGGCTTAGAAGAAAAAAAAAAAGAAGTTGCTTAAGTTGAAATAAATCGACTGATTTATTTTTCTCCAGCAATGAGTTTATTAGAACCATGAGATGTCACTGAAGATGTTTTCGGTGGACTAGGTCATTAACTCTCTGCATCTGATACCTTTTATTTTCTCCTTTCCCCCC
>VZTL01057473.1:952-11769 GCA_013400535.1 Scopus umbretta | reverse complement strand
ACCAACCACTTCTGAAGCAGCTCGAACCCCTTCATAAGCTGCCAATATCTCTTTCTCAGTTGGAGTATAGTGGGCCTCGGATCCTCTGTATCCCCGGCTCCAAAACTCTAAGAGTCAACCTTGAGTCTCCCCTCGTGCTTTCTGCCAGAGGCTCCAGGTAGGGCCATTCTCCCCAGCTGTGGTATAGAGCGCATTTTTCACATCTTGTCCTGCCCAGACTGGCCCAAAGGCTGCTGCACGAACTATCTCCCATTTAATTTCTTCAAAGGCTTGCAGTTGCTCAGGGCCCCACTTGAAATTGTTCTTCTTCTTCTTGCTCACTTGATAGAGAGGGCTCACCATCAGGCTGTAATTTGGAATATGTAAAACCACAGGGTGCCCTGTGGTGTGTACCCTCTATATCCTCCCTCTTGAGCAGAGGAGCACTTATTCCTAATAGCTGAGATACTGGTCTGTACAGGTGGGGAGTAGGACGTATCCTATTTGAGTTACTGGACCTCCTGGGACAGTTCCTCCACAGCCAAGATGAGGGAAGAAAAGATATTTTCTTCATGATGCCAGAGTTGTCCAGCTAATTCATCCACCGTTGGTCCGTCTCTGTCTTTCCAGGTCATTACTGCCAATGAGTTGGCATATGACAATGGTATGCTCTGTACCAACTTCCGCCACATGGGTCGTGTGCACTGTACTTCATCTGGATCTCTGGATAACTGCTCGTTGTCCAAGTCACTATAAATCACCTCCAGCAAGGCTAATTTCCTCAGGTACTGGATACCTCTCTCTGTGGTGGTCCACTTGTCTGGGCAGTATGTAACATCTTCCTTGAAGAGATACCTTTCCTTCATGCTTGACAGGACTTGCCTCCAGGGGCTGAGAACTTGTGCCCCTTTTCCAATCACTTTGTCAATGCTCCCTTCCCTAGAAAGAGATTCCAGCTGCTTGGCTTCCCTACCCTCTAATTTCAGGCTACTGGCCCCATTATCCCAGCATCGGATCAGCCATGTGACAACGTGCTCACCTAGATGACGGCTGAAATCTTTTCGTATATCTCGCAGCTCACTCAAGGATAAGGATCGGGTGGTTTCTGTCTCATTTACAAGTTCTTCCTCTTCCTCCTCTTATTCTCATGATGGCCCTGTTTTTCATCATCCCCTTCTAAATGAGCTGACTTTCGCTTCCAAGATTTCTTCTGCATAGGGGCAACTGATATCAGCAGGGGTCGGTTCTTTGGTTCAGCTGCAGTGCCTGTCACGGGGGTTGGAGTAGCCACAGTGCCTGCCGTTTTGTCATTGGATCCAGAGACCTTCTCTTCCCCCTAAGGGTACTGAATAGTGTTGAACCAGGCTCAGTAGGCACAGGCCAGGCCCCAGCATGCTACAGTGATTTGTATCTCTCTCGAGCTGCCAGGGTGATAGCATACTTTTTCCAAATAGTTTATTAGTTTTTCAGGAGTCTGCACTTGTCCAGGGGTGACGTTCCAAAACACTGGAGGTACCCACTGTCCCAGGTACTTGCCCATACTATCCCACACACCTTGCCACTCCTAACTATCCAATCTCGGGGTAGATATCTGGGTGGTATTCTTAAATAGTTGTTTAACTTTAAAAGAGACCTGAAACACATTCAGGAGTAGGAGCAACAGGAACATGCTGGTATGAACATCCCAAGGATATTCAGAATTCTGAATTGTAGAGCTGTACAAAAGCTATTGTAACTAGCCTGGAGGAAAAGGGGAAGGTGAAGGAAGGGCTCTCCCCCCTAAACTGGCTCTCCAAGAAGAAAAGGTATGAAGTGTAACTATTAAGATTTCAAGAGATGGCTCCCAAAGTATGGAGATGACAGCAATGCTAAGTACAAATACCAGATTAGTCTCACGACCAGCCATTTTATCATCTCATAAGCCACTGTTACGAAGCATAGCAAAACAATAACCTTAACCCAGCTCCCAGCAGCGCTGAACAGCACAACAGGGAGCACACATGGCAAGTAAGGTGTTACATACCACAACTCTGAGAACAGGCACAACAAATCTGGGAGCAAATTAATCAACATTGTGACCAGAGACTATCAAACTAACATAATGAATGTTTGTAACAAATCTGTTCTAATGCGCTGTGGTCAGATTTGTCATTATCTCAACCAGTTGAGCCCCACGCTGGGAGCAGGACTGTTGTGGTTTAACCCCAGCTGGCAGCTGAGCACCATGCAGCCACTCACTCTCTCCCTGCCCGATGGGATGTGGTAGAGAATCGGAAGAGTAGAAGTGAGAACACTCATGGGTTGAGATAAGAACAGCTTAGTAATTGAAATAAAATAGTAATAACAACAACAACAATAATAATAATAATCCACGAAGCAAGTGATGCACAATGCAGTCGCTCACTGCCTGCCAACTGATGCCCAGCCAGTCCCCGAGCAGCAGCCCCCCGGTCAGCTTTCCCCTAGTTTCTATGAGTGTCATGCCATATGGTACGGAATAGCCCTTTGGCCAGTTTGGATCAGCTGTCCTGGCTGTGGTCCCTCCCAGCTTCTTGTGCATCTCCAGCCTTCTCAGTGAAGAGAGCATGAGAAGCTGAGAAGTCCTTGATTTAGTGTAACTAAAGTGTACTACTTAGCAACAACTAAAACAGCAGCGTGTTATCAACATTATTCTCATCCTAAATCCAAAACACAGCACTATGCCAGCTACTAGGAAGAAAATTAACTCTATTCCAGCTGAAACGAGGACAAATGCCCAACTAAGAACAGTCTAACTAAAATCCCTTTGACAGTTACTATCAAGCTTCAAATGCAAAGAAAAGATTTCAGCTCTCTTGAAACAGCTTCACACACAAATAGAACTGCTTTTTCAGTACATTTTCATACTGAACGTAAGAAAAAAGCTAATGAAGAAAGTGAGGAGTTAAAAGTAATGCCAGTCCGTACTATGTGCTTGTATATATTCTTTTGGATACAGTCAAATTATACTACATACTACAAAGCAATATACTCTAGACCTGCAAATGCCGGTACAAGTTCGCCAAGAACTGTTTGTTTCCTGTAGAACGAGTTATCATCTGTTTCTGGTTTTGCATTTTCTATTGACACTTCCCACTACCACAAAGATTTGCAGCAACCAAGAAATTCAAGGCTAAGGCTGAACCATCTACAACACAAACATTCTGAAACAGTTTGAAACGGCTAACCTGCAGGAACGATTTTCTTCCTTGCTGCCTTCCTTTAAACACCTTCCATCTTTCCAGGATCTTTTTGCCTTTCAGTTGCCACAGTCAGTGAAGAGATTCTTCCATTGTATGGTACTACTTATCTTTGTCCATCCTAACCTTTTATTCAACAGTTCACATTAAGTATGATCATACACAATAAAATAAATCCCAACACTAAGCTTATCCAGTTAACTGCTTAGCTCTACGTCGATACTCAAAAAGTAATAGTAAAGCTGATTAATTAATATCTTAAGCCAAATTCAAACAAGGAAAAGTTGCAGTTTTCAGAGACACACTGTGTGAAGGAACAAGTAATGCATGCTGCATAGCTAAAACCTAACCGTATCTGTGCCTGAGGGGAACATAAAATGAGCGCTCTTCAATAGTCTATAGTCTACGAAACCTGAAGCACAGTCATTCACGTTTATATTAGGAAAAAGTAGCAGCTGCATTACAAAAGTCCATTTTCTTATTTGAAAAATGCAGTTAAATTTGATGCAGCTAATCAAGACTATTCAAACCTAATGTTCACCTTGAACTACTATAGCTACATTAAGTTACAGCCTTAAGCTAAGTGTTCAGGTATTTTACAGGAAGTTTGTTAGCTTTTTTATATGGAACAGTTGCATCTCTTAGAGCTGTGGTATCTGTATGACTACATGCTGAGTGATATTATTCTGATGAGTATACATCTCCTATAATGTACTGGGACCTACTGGCCTATAACTCCCAATTTTTACAACTAAGTTTAAAGATTGCCTCAACCACTGAGTCATTCAACAGTTAAGGGAACAAAACAGCAAGGTTCTGAAATAGAAGAAAAAGGGGAAGACAGCATATGAAAGCTGGATGTATAAGACCTGAGAGAGGTTAAGTAACTTTTTTTTTTTTAAATTATGATCGAGATCTCTCTCTCTGACTAGCAAGCTGCAGTCTAGGTTCACAGATGAATACAGGAATCTTCTCAAGGCTTGCATCAACCCTATATGTATTTATCACACCATAGCTAGCAAATTGTAAAGTCCAGATAATATCTCCCCCCCCCTGAAATTCACAATCAGCAAGACACTATTCAAAAAAGCAGAAGCTGGAGTCAAACAGACTGGAACAGCATATCCCAGGAACTTCCTTGATTAACAAGTAGCTGAAACAATCCGAGAGGCATGTAGATAGCCTCCATTATTTAAGATATATTTTATAAAACAGAAACTACAACGCCCCTCCAAAACCCCCACAACACCCACCACCAAAATCCCACGACTATGCATTATATGATCTGCAAATTGTATCTATGACAGCTTTGCATGTTTTAAAAACAAGCTGAACTGAGTACTCATCAGTGGCAGGTTTGTTGCTTAAGTTTTAAGAGTCAAAATCCCAGACCAGTTGTAGTTAGTTATTCACCTAAACAAAAATATACTAATTTAAAAGGCACAAAGAGAACACTGCACACTTCAGGTCTATATCCCATTTAAAGTTTAGTTATATGTTTAGAACTGAAGAGATTTTTTTTATTTCATCTTTGAGTATGAAGGGGAGAAGATGGAAGGGGAGAGAAACATGACCTTCTAGTTTTAACGTTCCACCCAACTTCCTATTAAATGACAAAAAGGAACAAATCCAATTCAAAAAATAACCCTTTCATTAACAGAGCAGATTTAAAAAATAAAGCACTAATTTTTTTTTTTGGTCCCCTAGTAACAAACTCATATTCAGAGCAAGTTCTTGTTTCAAAGCTGAACTAAATTATAATTTCTAAATTAATGTCTGCAAACTTTTGAAACTTTATAGCAAATAACACATTAGTCTCCATTTTTCTAATTCTTTCTTACTTTTTGAAGCCTGAAAAATGTTAGAAATATTCTCATCTTTGCAATTACAAAAAGTAACTGATTTTACAGCTAAACATGGCATTCTGGTCATTAGGGTAAATGGGTAACATATAGAAAACACAAGACATAGGAGAGCCAGCAATATAGAGAAGGGGACCATTTAAGGGTGTTCTCAAGCCAAATTTAAAAACACCTTCTGGAGATTTCTTTTTGGACTTTTCCCCTTCCAGATTTCACTACAGACTAGGATGCCTTTTCTTTCCTGAAGCACAGAAGAAGAGGAATTCTGCTTGGATATGCATTAAAGCAGTAAGTATGGTTTGGCTAGTCAGAATTATGGCTGGTATACAGTTAATTATGAAAAAGTCATGTTCCTTTTAACATCCATCTCAGCTTGTTAAATTACAGAAATTCCCATCCTGTCCACCCAGATACGATAACTGGTGCTGGGCACTCCGAGTCAAAAAGCTGTTCATCAACAGTGCCAAAAGAGCAGAGTCACTCAGAGTAAACAGAAATTGAAGTGGCATCTAGCAACAAGCACCAGCATCAAAGAAGAACAGAAGAGCAGATTAAAGCCTCTGTCTTCTGTGTCTTTTTTGGCTGATGTTTCATTAGTTACGCCATGCATTGCTCTTCAGTTGATTCTTCCTAAAAATGTTGTTCAAGTTCGCAGAATGGATATTTGTCCAGAATGGAATCCATGATAAAAATCACTTTGACATAAGATCTTTCCTCAGCACATCCATGGCATTAAAGCAGTAACAATGGGAACACAAACTACTCTAAGCCAGGGTCACACTTAAGTAATTGTGTTAAATCGAGGCGGGAAGCAGCCTAATCCTTGTCTACGTAGGTATCACGGAAGCTCTTTTTAACTGCTTTTAATCTAGGATTCCTCCTGAAACAACATTTAAACAGGTGAAAGCTTCTTCAACTAAGTTAATTGAAAAGGAAATTTTGTTTCCCCCACCCTCTATTTGGGCTGTTGAGGCTGCTGAACACTAGTTATCCCCCCTAGCGTATCTATCATTTTGTCTCCCTGAGGATTAAAACTGCAGTCTACATTCCAGCACTGACTAGATGAAGATTAGATTACCTGCATCCAATTAAAATCTGAAATGGATATATCAGAGTACTAGTATCATTAAAGCCCAAATAATCCATTATGCCCTTTATGGTCTGGCAGCAGTTTGAAGGGGTTTTAGTACTCCAGAACATAAAGAATAAATGCACTCTGCCTATTGGGCAGCATGCTGTTTGAGAAAGTTGATTCAACCCAAGTGAATTTTTTTAATTGAGCTACTGCATGAGTTACTTTAAAAGACTTTCCCCTTCCCACCAAAATAAAGAATGGAGAACATCAATATCTGATGACATCTGCATCAAGAATACAGCTAGTGAGCCTTGTAAATTGTTATTTAGTACCCTCTGTACTTACTGAAAGAAGAAAGCACTCCTTGTTAACATTAGCCACTTAGCAGAGGGACTCTAATCACAGTTCAGCCTCTTTTCCCCTGTCCCTATTCCTAAAGTTACAATGAAAAAACGCAGGTGACAGCTGCAATTAATCTGTTGCTCTTTCATAAAAACTAAGATGGCACTTCTGTTTAATATCCAGTGCAGTTTGTTAGATGAAAAACTTCACTACTTGCTCTATATTCAAAGTCAATTTTTCTGACAGATCTCCTGTACTCTCACATACAGGCAAATGAAGAAAACTTTGGCTTTCATTACTGCCATAGAAGTGGTAGAATCAAATTACATTTGTAATGCTTTGAACTCCTTGTATATATAACTTCTAGCAGTGCTTTAACATGCCTTTATGTTCTTCTAGTGTGTGTAGTCTGAATATACTTCAAGTTAGTCAGAGACATGGAACACAACTTCGAAGTCGTAACACTCGATCTGATCGCAGCAAGGTTCAAAACAGATCCCAAACATTTGAGGAAGTACCGCTTACTGCAGTCTATACACTGTAAAACATGCTCTCAGTACAGTATGTATAAAAACTCAAGATACAAACAACTTCCATTTCATCCACAGACTCATGAATTACTGTTATGAGGATTAGATATCCCTATACAAACACACCCACAAGTTTCTGTAGAGTTAAAGAATGCTATTTCACCTGACACTTTTTTCAATTAGTAACAGTGGTTACTGAGAAGAAGGGCAAGACTCCCTAGTGTGTTTTATCACACATTCATTAAATACTTCTGAAGCGTCTCTATGATAGCTTGCTTTCATTCTATTCCTAAAAAGAAGATAAACAGTGGGGTCCCAACTACTTGCTTGTATAACATTTTAGTTGTAGAAATACCCCTATGAAAGTTGAAGTACAGTTAAAAGTTTCTCATCACACTGTAAGGATCAGCTGAACTCTGAAGTTTCTAGAAACTTCACAGCAATAGTGGAAATAAATCCATAACTGACTTAGTAGCCCTGATAGAAAATGAGATAAAGTAGGCGTACGTTTAACTTGCTGCCTCCTAATGCAATTGCAGTTCCCTGAACTATCAGGAGGGCCCTTTCTCTTTGAGAATCTAAAGCAACTGATGTTAGCTGTTACAGTACAACACATGAAATAAATGCAAGAGAAGCAAGCCATTTTTCATCCACTTGAAAAAAACAGACACCTAACTGAAGAATGCAGAAAATCGTAATTTGAATAGATGATGCACAGCAGATAAGGTTATGCAGTAAGAATCTTGTTGGCTATGCTAAAATACCAAACTCTATATAGACTGCTCTAGAAAGTTTGTGTGGCAAGTATGCAAGCTGCGCATCAATGAATTACCAACCCCTGATGTATCAGGGAAGTACCTGAGGATCATTATCATGTTTGTTAGTTAAATAGCAAGGAACAAGCAATGCAGGACCAGACCATGAAGAGAGAGCTATTACAGTATTGGTTGTAAATTTACAGTTCAATCTCTAGATGTCAATTCTGGTTACTAACAGAGGAATTTTGGATGGACAAGACTTGCATGTTGATTTTTAATTACAGTTTTACCATTCTTTTACAGACGAGCCCACAATTTTGATTAGATTATCTAGCTTTACGAATGTTAAATAATATGGGTTAGCCACACAGAAACACTAAACATAGTCCATTAAACTAAATTTGTGTCTCTGAATTTTCATTAAACAAAATTAAGACTATTTTAAATAAACCTACAAAACATTCTTTCAAAAAAAATACTCTGTAACAAAGACAGAGAGTTATGCTGATTTTCCTTGGTTTTCTACTGTAGATTTCAAAAAGTTATGTGTAACTAGGGACTAATTTACCCTCACACTTTCTGTTGCTTATAATACTTCATGCTACAAAATTATATACTTTATCACACAGAATTAGGTTGATGAACACCAAATATTGTTTGAAAACAACCAAATCTCTAGACAGAATTCTAGCTGTGCTGTATACACACCTTAAAAATAAAGCACCAGTGCTAATCATCATGCACTGGGTAGAAAGTTGGTACCTTTAACCATCCAAAACTCATTAAGGAAGAATCTGAACTTTAAAAATCAGATGCAGAGGGTCAATGCATTGCAATGCAAGTGACAATTTAATTCAAATATGTTTCATTTTACAGGAGCTGAAGTTAGAAATGTTAGTGTCCTGAACCATTTTCTCTTATTAGACATGAGTCTGTTCTAGCTCCCTATCTGGGAGCAGCACACAAACACTGGAGTATTTTCTTCTTCAGCTGAACTACTAACTTTTGCAGCAATGTTGCATGTCCAATTAAATGCAGTAAACCTTAAGATAATTTTCCTGACAAACAAAATAATTACAATATAATAATTACAAATAATTACAATGACCAATGATCATAATTTTTCATAGTACTTTTTCATAAGCTATCTTCTTACCATTAGAGGAAGAGCCCCTATCTGCAAGTGATGAAGTCGAGGAGGTGCATGGTAGTGGGCCAAGTGAGGATGCAAGGGCCCTGGAGGGTAAGTAGCTGCAGTCACACCAGCTTCAATTCCCAGTTCCCTGTCACATGAATGAAAGTGGCATTACAGTAAAGGTACCTCTTGACTCCTAGATACAACTCCACTGCTTTGGAAAGCATACAACACAGCACAGCTACCATAACACTAAGTTATTTAAACTTTGCTAAAGAACCATCTTAATCCTACCATAACTAGAAGTTGTTTTTAAATCAGATGTGAAGATTTGGTATGATAAAACAGCAGACATAACCCCACATATTTTGTGCCCAGGAATATTATCAGTGTGGAGTCTTCTCTCTAGCTCATGCTGTGGAAACAGCAGCTGTCGCGCATGCACCTCTTCCCTAATGGTCAAAAGTATTAAAGTTTTTTTTTTTTTTTTAAATAATAAATATATTGTGGAACTTGAATATAACCTTCATAAGTAAGCCTGATGCAATTTTAAACAAGTTTAGACAAAGAGGAGAGATAATAAATTAGTTTGTAACTTAAATCCACACCTCTATTTCACAAA
The DNA here is from genome assembly GCA_013400535.1 of Scopus umbretta. NCBI lineage: Eukaryota > Metazoa > Chordata > Aves > Pelecaniformes > Scopidae > Scopus > Scopus umbretta. The sequence continues at coordinate 2,248 of VZTL01057473.1, read as the reverse complement.
GACCATAAATATCAGAATAGTCTTCAGCAATGTTTTACTTGCCTATTTTAAAATCGATTCTTGAAACCTAGTCCGTAACACTCAATTCCATTTTAAAAGCAATGCATAAAACCCCCTAGAGATAGATTTGAGATCTTGAGTACTCAAAGCAATATTTCAAAGCCATATCAACATCTACAAATTTTAAACTACAGGTATATGCAACACTTTCTAAAATCACAGCTAGCATTATCAGAACTGTGATCAGCACTTCATGGTCTTCTGTCCCGAGTCCCAGAGAACTGAAGTAGTATCTGATTACTAACCAGGCAGATCTCTCTGGAGCTTGTCGAGGGTGGGAAGACATTGTCTGAGGCACGTGAATGTGATGCCCATGACCATAATTGGGATGCATTCTGTGAGGGTGTGGAGGAGGCCGTTCGTGAGCACGTCTGAACAACATAAAACAGCCACAGTTATTATTACATACTTGTTAGTATCAAGAAAGCAACATCCATAATCAAAATGTTACTGGAATGCGTTTAAAGTAATAATAAAAAAAATTTAACTTCAACTTTAGATATAAGTTAGAAACTAATTACAATACAGACTTCATATTCAAAGACAAAGCCAGCTTCAGCTACTGTGATCTGCCCTTCACTTGCCAGACATGACTACAGAAGGACTGACAAAGTGTTTAATCTTAACCTCAAACTGTAGGTAGGAAAGCAAAGGCCACATGATGGTCATGCTGAGATTCAGGGTCATTGCAGCTATGCTGCAGTTTATTTCTAGTAAAACTATACCAGCAAAAGTAATTAGGGGAAACTTAATACACTAATCAGAGGACATTTTCCTTGAAACATATTTGCATCATGGCTCAAGTAGTAGGAGGACACAGTTTTTTCTATGCCAGCTGGTCAAAAAACCTGCCGGCTGACCTCTGTTACTTGAACACTTCCCAGTTACAGAAAGAAACAGATTGGTATTTTTCTTTCCATTGCTTTCAAAGCAGAACATATTTTTTTTTTTTATTCAGCCTAGAAACTTGGATTTTGCCAAAAGCAGTACACTGTCTTCAGATTCAGTACGACCTTAAACCACCTGACAAAGTAGACATTTTGTAAATTTACATGTCTAGAGAAGTAAAAAGTTACTTAACAGCACACTATTCTAATTACTGTAAATTGACACTTCTCCAGAGAAATCAGTCAAGCTTTTATAAATTATGTTAGAAGTATTCATTTTCTGCAATGGTACAGACCAACATGGGAACAGACCTATCAGCAGAACCTACTCCTAGTCTCACCTACCTTC
>VZTL01057472.1:1064-15284 GCA_013400535.1 Scopus umbretta | reverse complement strand
GAGCGCGGGCGGGGCCGCCCGGTCTGCGCCTGCCGGCGGCCGCCGCTCCGTGCTGGGGGGCGGGAGGCGGCCGTTAACCGCCGTAACCGCCGCCCTCTCCCTCAGGCGCCACCCGCCGGCATGAGCAGCGGAGCCCGGACCCGCGGCAGGAGGAGGAGGAGGGCCGCCCGCCTCAGCCCGCCGTCCTCCGCCAGCTCCGAGGGCGAGGAGCCCCTCAGTCCCTCCGGCTGCTCCCCGCTCTCCCCCGGGTCCCGCCCCAGCTCTCCGAGCGGCGAGGAGGAGGAGGAGGAGCGGGCGGCGGCCTCCCGGAGCCGGCGAGGCGATAGGTAACCCCTGCGGCTGGGCCCAGGTTCTTGCGTGAGGAGCCGGTCTCGCCTGCCGGCGCTTGAGGCCTTCGCTGGGCACGGCGGATTGCTTCGCATAAATAGAGATCCGCTGGCACCAATAAGCGCTTTAGGCACCTCCTTCCCTTCTTACGATACCTTGGGAAGCCACAGGTTACGGCAGTCTCTTCTGTGGGCAGCTGAGTATTTTCATGGGTTTGTCAAATATCGATAAGCTGTTGACCTGAGCCTCAGGGTCTTTGCAAGTTAAAAAGGTACAGCTGTTCCTGTCCTCCTTTTAAATGTTCTTGGAGACTAGAGGGCTATTTCGCCTAGCATATATAGCTATATCCAGAGCCAGTTTTGTGTGCGTGCGCGTTGCGCAGTTTTTGTTCCCGTGGCTAAATTTCATTCCCTTTTAATTATATGCAAACTTAATATGTCTTCTTTTCCTTGGGATCTCCTTTGCTTGACAGGAGAATAAATAATTCTTATTCATCCCTTTGAAATAGAAGGGGGAAGAGCAGGGAGTGCCCGTCTCATTCTGAAAAACAACCTTTGCGATGGAAACGTCACAGACCTGTGCAGTAACTGAGGTTGGATGTAACCAGCGAGACTGAACTGAGCCAAAAGTGCCAGTGCGGTAAGGGAAGGACAGCTGAGCCTTACAGGAGTGCAGCGTTCCCATGCAGTTTTTAAACTTCCATGGAGAGCAGTGAAGGAATATGGACCACACTGAACTTTTCTTCCAAGCATTTCTTGAAAAAGGTGCTGAAAGTCCAGGGAAAGTGTTCAAATGTCGTCAGAAATAGAAGTTTCAGAGTGAAAAGGATATTAGCCAGTTTGTGGTCCCTTCTGTTTCAGGTTTTCTGTTACCTCTCCTTTTACTCCTTCCCAATAAGCAATTCTGTTCGTGTAACTTGAAGTTCTGTGGCACTCAGTTCAAACTACTACATGTCTTTGCAGCTTGAGATGCTGCTCGAAACAGCTCTCAGTTTTTGGGCCTGTTGCTGCAGTATTGCCTGGCAGCGGTAAGATGCAACTGAAGGCGATCTCTGTTAGGGCCTGAATTGGAACAGTCTCATGAAACTCTGCAGGCACATCATGTGCTTCACTCATGCAGACACTGTGGCTGAATAATACTGCTGCTGTGTTGTAGTAAGTGTCTACTACGGGTTCATGTAGCTGTTTCCGTATATAACTGCCAAGATCTCAAAAGTATAATAATAAAAAAACACTTCTTACACAGCTACCCCTCCCCCCACATATGTACACGCTCTCTCGAAGAGTCTTTTTGTTGCTGTTGTCCTCTTAAAACTACACTAAAATTAGCCGGAGGCAGACATTTAACGTGGGAAAGGCAATATTTGCAAAAGAGAAAGGCTGAAAACAAGGCCTTGTGGAATGGTGTTAGGCATTTTCATACTTTCATTATGGATCAGTGTTATGTTTGATGGCGTGACTTAAGTGAATATATGGTAAATGATAATCGCAGTGTTTTCTATTAATCAGACTTCAGTTCTAATGCCAAATGTATCTAATTTGATTTAAGATACTTCTTTAAAAACAAATGTGTGCTTGAGAATGTGGTGCTTTAAGAAGTCTGTTATTTTAATTATTCTGGGGAAGGCCATAGCTGTGAATGTGCGAGCATTTCAGAAAATGGTCCCATGAAATTCAAGGTCTATGTGGTTGAAAATACATAGTGTGCCAGGGAGAGTGACCGGTGGCTGGGATGCACACTGAGGAGGCTTGGATTCCAGTCCGTGCTCCGGTGTGATCTGAGAGCTTTAGACACGGTACTGCAGAAGAGGAGAAATGTTTCTCCTAACAGTTCTTTATATTGAGCCTGTGTTTTTCTCTGTTTAAACTTCTTTTTCTGTTACTTCTTGTATACGATGAGTTTTTAATTTATTACTGTGAATAATTTTTTTGAGAAGTTAGCAGCTTGAACTTTATAACTACTGATACAAGCAAGGGTAAACATTCTTTTTCTTAATTCATTCCTTCTACTAGTACTTTTCCTCAGGTTGGTCTAATCTGTCAGCATTATTCTAGTACAAGGTGCCATAATGCAAATCGTGCACAGCAAAAGAATGTATTGAGGAAGTATCCCTGCCCAAAATGTCAAGTCTGAACAAAGTTGTGTTGGTTTCCTGAATTTGAATGCATAATAGTATTATCCTTATCTTTAATAAACTTTCAGAGAGTTATTTTCTAACAAAATACGTTGTTATGCATTCTTAAGTTGCATCCCGTACTTATATGTACCTGTTTAAAAACTGTCTCTCAAATGTTTGGTCTTTGTTAATGCCATAGCATAAAAGCCCTAGGGTGCAGCAGAATGTCTTGGACAGAGCTGGGCTTGGGAGTGCTTGGCCTGCGCTGCTTCTGTCCATGCACTGTCTGTGTGTCAGGGTGTCCTGTCAGTTCTATTGTGCTACATCTCTGTGGCAGCAGAGTGTAAAGAGGGTTGGAGGCTGATTCTGGGGGGGGGGGAACAACCCTTTTCCAGGTTAGTCTCAGCATGAATCAGGTTCCCCTGGATAGGTCATGGCTTGACCAGCAAACGGACCTGTTCGCACATACACGTGTGGGTAACAACAACAGAGAAGAGTAGGACAAAACTCCTTAGCACTGATATTGTCCCCAAATGTTATGTATCATAGAAATATATTCTAAAAATTACTGGGACGTAAAATGTTTTGCAACAGAGCATTGCTGTCTCCTGTGAATACGTAATACTTTTGTAGTGATAAAAAACAGATATCCTGTGCTTAAAAGATTTATTTCAGGAGCATTAACATCATACGTTTGTTTGGATGCCTGTTCTGTAGCTTGAATTCAGCAAACAGAATTACTCACTGTAGTGTGTATGTAGGTAGGTGTTTCCAGAGCCCATACATGCATATAAAATGCTAAAGTGAAGTCTAGTTTCACTGTTTTGTTATTAAAAAATTCTGTATAAGATAGAAGAAATCTTATACAGAAATCTATTGGCTTGTTTGCAATTTTTGTTGACTTAGAGCCTAATATACTGTCTTATGAGATAGTTAGTACCTGTATAAAAGATATTTCTGGCCTGGGGCTAGGATTGCTGCATGAGTAAAGAAGTTATGAATGAGTTATGCAAGGTGTCCTATTAAAAGTCTAACAGAACCGTGTATAGTATCATCAAGTACTATGTTCAAGCCATATTTCCTAAGTATGTTTCCTGCAAAAGCTTTTTAGGTTGGAAAATTTTACCTATTAGAGTGAATGGATTCTGAATGCTGAGGTGGCTTGATATCATGAATCCAATTCTACAAGACTTGGAAGAAGAAGAAATATTCTTTATTATCCTTTGCTTGTGCTGAAGGCTGATACATGGAGCCTGTTTGTGACCAAATACAGGATGTTACTGTTAAATCTCTGATTTTCCTTGGTTGCCATATGTGAGCGGGAAGGTGACAGTTTGATGTTTCTGGTGTTAGTTTTTGTTTAGTTCATAAAAGGTAATGCTTGAATCTGTTCCACAGTTTGGAACAGGGGAAAAAAAAAATCACTACCAAGCTAGAATTTAATAAGTAGAACATAAGGGGGATGGTCAGAGGCATGCTATAAATGCTATTTATCCATTCTGGAGATTACTAAGCAAGTAGAAAAATGTCATTGTTGTCACAATATGCCATAAAAGAAATGTCATTTTTTCAAGGCAGTAGCACTGCTTAACTTTTGAATCAAATATATTGCAGATAATACTCTTTTACATTTCTTGTTTTTAATTCAGGAAGGCTGAAGACTCTGAAATAGCAGGGGGGGAAAAAGAGTCACCTTTGAAAGCCAGTCTTTCACCGTGGGAAGAGTGGTTCATTGGCAAAGAGAAGGAACTACGTGCCCGCTTACAAGCTAGAGCTGCGGAGGTGAATACATCTGATTGGCTTGATGTTAAGTCTAATAGAAGACAGTAAGCAGAGGAGGTGTTTTTTTTTTCCTTTTGGTTGTGGAAACACAAATAGTTTTGTCCATTATTTTTTAGTGTCTTGGGCCTCTGTAGTGTTTGTGTTTGACAATGCTGACGTGATTCATGCTATGTGCATTCTCTTTTGCTAAATGCTATGCTTCATTGAAGTGGTGCTGTATAATGTTTTGCTTATCCAACTGTTGGGTAATGGTTCGAGGTTAAAGGATTAAAACATATTTATATAATTGGTACCTTGATTTTCATCATGGGTACATACGCCTGCGTGTAGGTAGTAAAACACGACAGGGCGTGAGCTGGGTGTAAGTATTCCAAGCTATTTGGTTGGATATGAGGCACAGCGTTGTTGCCACTTAGCGTGTAATTATACAACTGTTTGGTGTTCTTTCCCAGGATGGGCTTCCCTGTCCCAGCATTTTTCTCCTCCTATCTTTTGCCCTCTTGAAAATGAACAGTTCTTGAATACTGGGGCTGGGGTAGAATTAAGTGAGAGCTATATCTTTTCTTGATTAATATGTGTAGTGGGTTGACCCTGGCTGGATGCCAAGGGCCCACCAAAGCCGCTCTGTCACTCCCCCTCCTTAGCTGGACAGGGGAGAGAAAATAAAACAAAAGGCTCATGGGTCAAGATAAGGACAGGGAGAGATCACTCACGAATTACCATCACGGGCAAAACAGACTCGACTTGGGGAAATTAGTTTAATTTATTACCAATCAAAGCAGAGTAAGGTAATGAGAAAATAAAAACTAGATCTTAAAACACCTTCCCCCCCACCCCTCCCTTCTTCCTGGGCTCAACTTCACTCCTGATTTTCTCTACCTCCTTCCCCCAAGCAGTGCAGGGGGATGGGGAATGGGGGTTGTGGTCAGTTCATCACACGTTCTCTCTGCCGCTCCTTCCTCCTCAGGGGGAAGACTCCNGCTGGCATTGGCTCTATGGGACACAGGGGAAGCTTCTAGCGGCTTCTCACAGAAGCCACCCTTGTAGTCCCTCCACCACCACGCAAACCCAATCCAATATGTTTGTAGTTGCAGTTGATTAAATGATACTGTTGTTTAAAATCAAATTGGAAGTATTGGGCAGTGGTTAGAACAATCACATCAAAGTTAGATCATTTCTTACTTCAGTTACTGATTTACTATTTGACCTTGAGCAATGCCCTAACCTTTCTGTGATTTACTTTATCTGTAATACAACATACAGCTATTTTATGTGGGCTACCTCATGTTGTTTGTAAAGCACCCACCGCTGGAGCGTTCTGGAACAGTCTTTTAGAGGTCAGCGTAACACCAAAATAGTTTGCTAAACTTGAGGAATATGTTATAATCTGTTAATATTCACCACACGTTTCATGACTTCCCCTTTAAATTCCAGTTTAGTAGTTGTCTCTCCCTATTTTGATTTTTAAGTACTAAAAATGAGCCAAAGTAATTTCTGGTGTCATGTAGAAAATGTGGTTTTTGTATGGATTTCTCATGTGGTCTTGATGAGGAACCAAAGCAATTTATTCTTGTGTATCAGACAGTATCATTTATACAGCACTAAGTGTAATCTAGAAGATGTCTCTCAACTATATATTACAAGCAGTTATAGGACAAGCATTATTTAAAGCCATGTAGAAATTGTTGGAATAGGAAAATGTTTTATTTTTAATTTTTAAGATTTTGAAAACATTGGATGTTAAACTGCAATGTAGGCAACTCAAGTAGCTTATCAAATACAATCAACATCTTTGTAAGATGCCAGAAGAGAGCAAAGTATGTGATTGTGATAAAAAAGTGTCTTACTAAATTTGCATATAAAAAGTATTCTAAACTGATATCCTAAGAAACAACTGTGAAGTCCCAGATCTTTTGCTGACAGCAGCACCAAGTCTGCCCTGAATGTCAGAAATGTGGATAAACGTTTGGAGTGGATAGTGGATGGGGTCTTCTAACGTACTTAAAGTACCAGACAGTGCCATCACCTTTTACAGGAACCAGGATCCCTGCAATACAGATGTCTCGGAACTCAAAGGAGGTGTTAGCTGCTGTAACTTTGCCTCAATACAATATTTTCAATCTATGTTTCTATTGTGTTTTCTTTGAGCTCTCTGTAGGCTCCTATTTTTTCTTGATGGCTTACTAAATTGAAATTCAATGGCGTAAGAAGAGGGGATTCTCTCTCAAACTGACTGCAGTGTAGGGACCATGAAATCAGTTTCATGGAAATAATTCCATCTATCTGTTTGAAGGTATGAATTTTAATTGGAAAATAGCACTTCATACTAATGCTACTGTTAGAGAAGCTAGACATCTTCAATTGTCATCTCAGTCTTGTTTTTTCTTTATCTATTAATTTCTGAGGAGAGATAAAAGTGACTGCATATATACTGTATATATAGTATATATGTATATAAAGATACTTTGGAATTTCTTCTCTCATCTTCAAAATAAAGCTTCTGTTTCAAAGTTTGCTAAAATCTGCAATAATTTTATCTTTAATAAGCTTTGGGTTAAACCCTAAGGCTCTTGCAGTTCTGGTACTAAAAATCACAAGTGAGTAATATTTCACTTAGCTTTTGATGCTTTCTTGAATGCAGAGCAGTACACCATGTAAATTTAAAGTATTGTAAAAAAGTACTGCTGCAAATTAAGATTCCACTGACTGAAAGGGCATTTAAGTAAGCTGAGGAGTGATTTGTTGTGTTGAATTGTTTCCAAAGCCTAATTAAAATACATATTTCCAGTTCATATTCTAAAAATTATACATTTTCATTGATTATATTTCATAATATTTCTGTGTTGGCTGTCATCCATCTCTTCTAAAATCTTAATGAAGGAAAAATTTCAAAATCTAATGCTTGCATTGTTTTAACCATGGCACTAATTCCAGTATTGAGTGTATTGGTGTAGATGGTCACCACAGATTTAAGATGTATACTTTTTTTTTAATTAGGAAATGAATCTACAGCTTGAGAAGATGAAGCAAAAGCAAGAACATGAAAGGAGGAAAAGGATAGCTGAAGAGAAGCACAAGGAATGGGTGCAAAAAAAAAGAGAAGAGGTAAATATTGCTTTGGCTGCAAATATTCTAGCACATACCACGCTTAAGTAAACCTGTGTAAGATTTACTTAGACTGTTTGGACAACCATGTTTTTAGTTTGCTGAATGAATGTTTTAATTGAAAATTATAAAACCACACCAACACAGTTAAGCATTTTTCCAAGACTTTTTTTTTTTTTTTTTTTAATAAGGTATAAAGAGATTTGTTTTCTGAGTAGTCAGAAAACTGATAGTAGGCCTGCATCCTGTGCAGTAGCCTTCTGCTAATTATCGCTGGGGTTCTGGCCTTCAGTATACTCTACTCTTTCTGACTTCCTAGGTTCAATGCCCAAGCATTTTAGGTAAAGTGTACATCTTGACTGTCTGCAATGTCTTGTACACCAAGTAGAGCCAGAAGAAGGATTTAGTTAAGTACCATTGTGGACAGGCAAATAGTATGGTAGAGTTTAGAGGGATAATTGAGGTGTGAGGCCAGATTCAGGAAATTCTCAGTAGACCACAGTTAGCAATTGGGAATTCCTTCATCCAAAAAGTCATTTCTGAGTGGGATCAAAAAAATTTTTAAGTTGTCTTGAGAGGGATGCTTAAGTCCAGGGTCAGAAGCAGACAGAATCCTGATCTCAGCAGGGCCCTGTACAGCTCCATGTCACACAAAGCAAGCTTGTGTACTGGGTGGCAAAAATGGGAATGTTTGGGAGGCTGGGGCTTGTTCAGCCCCTGGTGGTTCATGGGCATTTGCGTTCATTGTCTTTTGGTCTGTAGCAATACCAGTTGCTTACCGTTCTGTACTTCTGGTTCTGAATAAAATCAGATGAAAATTGATTAAAAATATCACAATGGCACTTGCTGGGCTAGATATCCAGACCTCATACATTTGTCTTCACCATTTCAGAACTCCTGCAGATTCAGTCTAGAACCGCTAGAATAACCTGCGTTTGGATCTAACCTGATTACTCTTGGTTGCAGTGCTGGCTGGATGATTGGCATAAACCCACCCCAAAACCAATTCTGCTATAAGCGTTTATTATGATATAGAAAGGATCCTTCTTTATTAAAGTACACAGCAAAAAGTAGATTTATTATTCAACACAAACAATGCCATTTTCCTTTTCTAAAATGGAAATTAAACTGTAGGTGTCTGTAACTATTCATCAGCTTGGAAGAGTTTGGGCTGCCTGATACAGTTTTTCACAGTTCAAAACAGTGAAAGTTCTCATCCCAGACCCCCCCCCTGCCCCGTCAACTTCTGTAAACATCTACTTATTTGGGTCCTTATGGGAATAGGAGGGGTTTTTTATGGTAATCACATCAGCCCAGAGGACAGGGGAAAAAACATATTTGTGTCTGGACTTTATCATATTATATTTTGGAAGGATAAGGTCATCCTTAGGCCATGTCCCAAGCTTTTACCAAAAGTAATCTGATTTTCATTTAAATCAGATGATTCATTGGCTAGTCTTTTCTGTAAACCACACGCGAATCAAGAACAAACCGAACTTAAAAGCTTAGCTATCGTTAGGATATTAACATTTGTGCTGCATAGACCTTAGCGCTTCAAGTTTCCACGAGATTATTTGTGGATCTGGACACAGACTGAAGGCTAAATATGTCAATTTAGTGACTAGTAAGGTGTTTAAAATTGTGTGAAGATTTGCCATTAAATTTAAGATTAGATTCATGAGCACTATGATTTTCTTGGGGAGCATGTATACATCTCATATTTGGGAAAGCTCATTTCATTTCCTACTAGAAGCATCAAAAAGTGCTCCTTGAGGCAAAACTCGCAGTATTCTTCATTGAATTAAGCATTAAGCACTCACCTTTTTCATATGCAGTCACTGATTCTGAGCTCCTGTGTGTAGACTGCAGAAAATGCTTTACTTGACAGGAGGCCGTTACCTCCACGTTACCTCTGTGATCTCCACAAGTCTGTGTCCTTTCCTGTTGCTGAATACCGTAGTGACAAAGGAGGTAAGGGATGGGTGAGCGTACATGAAATTTTTTCTTTTATCTTGAGTATCCAGTGCCAGGAAACACTGCTGGAAAAAAATTTATACTGTGAATATGAGACATACTTATGTCAGAACGTTTGTATGTGCATAAAATAGCAGAATTACTGTTTTTCTCTTTGCCAAGCCAGTTTTCTTGCATTTAGTTCCATGGCAATGTCAGATGTGATGCTCTGACTGTTAAATATAGTCCTTTCGGGTCAGGTTAGGAAGCAAAGTTTCAGCACTATTTTTGTTCACTGGCAGTTTTGTTTTTTATTGTTTAATATATATTTAAAACTATATGCTGTGAAGTTTTTTTATGCTTCAAATCATTTTGCTTAAACTATTTTTGAAAAGAAAGGAAGCACAACCATTTCATAATCTTCTATGTAAATAGCTTTTGTGATTTTAAAGGTTGTAAATGAGCAAAAAGTAATATTGAAATATGAGCTATCAAAGAACATGCTAAGCTGTGAAATATGGCAAAATTTTTCAGCTCACTAGGAATTAAAAGCTTACTAAAATCAACTGTCAGGCGCTATCCTGGTTCTACTAATGCTTTTACAATTTTCAGTAAGATACTAGATCTCTGCTGGACAAAAATAATCTTAATTTCTCTCCTAAGGTTGAGTCATTTGCGGGCAAACAGTAAATTTTCTGTTTGACTTGTTTTGTTTTAGATGTAACAGAGCTCTATTTTTTATATATCAGGATTATCAATCAAAATATTCTAACTGTAAAATATCTCCAAACACTGATTCCAGAAGAAAATTTCCTTGAACCCAACATGATTTTGTCTGTAACTAAATCTTTTATTTCTGAGTTACTGTTAGATTTATTGGTAAGAATTAGGTGGGCATGATTATAAATGCAGAGCAAGCAAAGTTGGTGTTCAGTGTCATGCTTTTATTATTAAAGTAGCCTTGATTTGAGTGGTATGCTGAACTGGACATAGATCAGCGAAGCCATTAGAATCTGTCTTAATCTTTCTGGAATGTTAAAATGTTTGCTTGATTGGTAATTGCTGTATTTAGACTCCAGTTTGGTAAGGAGCTCTGTGTAGGCAACTCATAGCTGAACTGTGGAGTTTTAAAAGAAAGAAATTGATGTCCTCGATCCCCATCACAGAACTAAATCTTGAATAGGTATTAAAAACTAACTACTCTCTCATTTCTTCAGGTTATATGACTTACTTCCTAATGTTTTGCCATAGAACAGGAATCTTTTTGTTGACAGTAGCAAGTTTTTTTTCTTTTCCTGTTTTACACAAACTTTTGGTCCTGAGATGTGGAGTCTATTTCATTCCTATCAACAGCTATGGGTTTGAACACTTAAGTAAGGTATATATAATTGCTGAATTACTGATTAAGTGCTTTCAAATCAAAATCAAAAGTACCAAAGGCTTTCAGAAATGCATTGTGGATGCATAAACTGTGGTGTAAACTGATGCTTGCATCCCAGAATAACTGTAATTCTGAAACTCATGTTGTTAATATCTTTATCTTTAGTCTTTAACTTCCATATAATACTTTATGCTATATTAATGTGATATCTAGCAAAGTTGTAAGAGCACAAGTAATGAAGTTACACATTTTACATTGTAGAAACTAATTACTGTAATACCAATCTTAATTTGACTGTAGCATTTCAAATACTTTCTGCATTGTTGAATAGAGCATAAGGCATTGCTTTTTCTTTTTTCTTGAAAGTAAACATGAGTGAAGCGGGCGTTTATCATAGAACTTTGATGTTCCAACTTCTTTTTGTTAATTTTTTCTTTCAGTAAGCCCCTATTACTTACTGAAAAATATAATTTTAATGGAAAACAGGTACAGGATGGGAAAATTCTTTTTTGATGCTTTTTCATTGAAAATGTTGTTCTTAGAATTTACTTTGCTACTGGCTGATAGCCTTTGTAAGAAGGAAGAAGTAGTAAGAAATATGAAAGCCTAGAAGTATCACACTTTAAAAAAATGAATGACAATGTTCTTGGAGCAGGCTTCCATTTCTTGGTGTGCGGTGTGATTCCTCCCAGAAGAGAGACTTTTTCCATCTCTTACTCGAAAGACTTTTTTGCTTAATGCATACTTTATCTCACCATTGTTAATATAGAACACATTGTTTAGCAGCTTGAGCATGACTTTCAAATTAAAAAGTCATGCTTACTGATGCTCTCTTTCTTTCATCCAATGAATCATTAATTATTTTGTGAGGAGTGGTGCAGCTTCAATGGAAGGGGTGGAGAATCCTGTCATCCCAGCCTGCAGCCTGGTAGATGGAGTCTTCTCGCCACAGTGGGACATGTTAGTTTGAATCCTCTCAGGCAGAGAGGTAATGAAGTCTGGATCTTCCCTGTCCTAGGTTAATGTTCTAACAGCTGGACTATTCTGAGTGAAAGCAGCAGTTGCTGCTACATTTTATGTAGAGCCTGATGTGCTGTGGTTTTTGCTGACAGTTTAGACTTGAAAGAGACGCTGAGATGTTCACCTTTTTCAAGACTGAACCCTTTCAAGAAATGTATTTGTGAGAAGCTTAACTGTCTAGCATAAATACCTTCCAACCTTGAGAACCTATGTCATTTAAGAATTTAAATTTTCTGTTTACATGCCCAACTCTGTCTTTACATATCTAAACTTTTTTTTGTAACTCTGGATTTAATTTCTTAAGGTTTTTTTTCTCCATATTGTGGGTTTTTCAGCATCTAGACCTAGAGTACTTTGACACCAGGTTTTTTGGGGTTTTTTTTTTTTTTAATTTTGTTTATGCACAGTGTTGATGTGCCTTTACACAAAACTTTTCTGTGAGGTCATCCATGGCCAATGCCATGGGTATTGTGTCCAGACTTACCTTTAGATTTCTGTAAGGAGAATGAACTAATTTCTCATGGTTAGTGTTAGAATGAGTTTTAGGTAGACTTGTGGAGGAGGAATTCAGGGTGGCAGATGGTTAAAATATGAGTGCTCATATATTTCAGCAGTATTCGTGGAGTCTGCAATTCTTTTGTAGACCCCAAGAGTGTTCGGGGACCAAGTACACTAAGATTTTCTGCTTGTCACATATATTGAGTACTCAGGTGAAAGGAACACAGTTTGGGAGAAAGATCCGTGTATGTAACCATCTTATAATTCTCCAAGTACTAGACTGCAGTAGGGTCTGCATGGGCTTTGTGAGAACTTGAGCAGTAAGTCATTGTAAACCTGCCTGTCAGTAGACAACTGCAGCTCAGCGTTGTTTCACTGACCTCCTTTCTAGCCTCTTGTTCCTTTCACATGCCAGTTCTGGAGAGATTAAAGAAGTATTTCTGTGGGCTAGGCTTGGTGACTGAGCTGTGTAATAGGGCTAAATTGGAAAGGTAGTAACAATTGGCCAAACAAACCGGATTTCTGAGGCTGTTAAATGTGATTGACATTCAGGATTATTATGAGGATAAATGAGGAAATTTGAATGTATGTTCTGATGTTGGCAGTGTGGACTTTTCTTATGTTTTGCCATCAGTCAGCATAAAATTATGCTAGAATATGGTCGCTAAGGTGTCAGAGAAAACAGCTGTGAAATAGAACCATCAGTTTTATATGAAAAGAAAAATGTCACATTCTGCAGACCAGAAAATGGGAAAGGATTTCTGTGAGACATATCTTAAAAATATAAACCACAACATTAATTTCTGGAAATATTTCTATTCAGTGACACTCTACATAGAAAATGCAGAACAGAAAGCAGCTCTGCTCTTGACCCTTTCCAGCCTCTCATTTAATCATTGATATGAAAATACAGAAATATGTATTTTATTGATTTTCTTCCAGTGGATGTAGTGTCCCTGTTTCAATAGCAATTGGGCTGTTTTCTGCCTGGAAAATTATTTACTATTTCTACCTTCTGTCAGGAAGAAAGTGTGATGCTTCTTCAAATTGTACATTCCTTTGACAATTCTCCACATATACATAGGTCTGATTTTTCTTGAAAAGTTAGTAGTTCTGCTGGTGAGACATCGCTTTGGTACTGACTCAGACATATGCTGCCTACTGAGTCACCATCACTGCCTTGTGGGATGGCTGGGTTTGTGTTGGGTGAGGGATTTCCAAGTACTGACCTAGCCCAGGCTTCGTTAGTTTCCGAGGCTTGATAGGATCACAGCCCAGAGCAGTGAACCCGCAGGCCAGATTTGTATCCTTTCTCCTTAATAATGTGCTTGGGTGGGGTGGCGGGAGAACAAGCCTTTCTTGCAATGAGTAATTCGATGTTTTACAATCAATACCTTAATTTATGTAATACCTGTAATCATATTTTAAAGTGTATGTAAATTTGCTAGTGGTTTAGTGAATAGATCATGTCTGTTTTGAACACAAGATCAAAGAGAATTTTTTAAACCCAATCTGACAACACCAAGCATAAACAAATTATATAATTTACCTCCCCCCATATATACGTGAAAGGAGAGTGAAGGGAGGGTTGAAGAATATGTACAGAATATGCACATTCCTAGCATTTTTGATAGACTCGTATAAGGGAAAGTAATGAGGATGGGGGGAAGCTGGGAAAGTAATGAGGATGGGGGGAAGCTGGGAAGGCCATGGTGACAGGAGCTTGACATGAAACAGGTTATTAAAGCAGCTGGGAATGTGGCGTACACTATGAACGAAAAGCTGTTCTGTGCACGAGAGAAAGAGGACGCGTTTCTGATTTGTCTGCAGAATAATTCTAGGCAGCTGCAAAGCCTGCAATTCTGCAGGGACTCTCCCTGACTTAAGGATGTCTCACTTGGAAGTAAAATGTAGCAATAGTTGTGGCTTTCATGGTAGTGTACAGGGCATATCATTGCTTACATAGGACCTAATTTAACTTAGGGTCAGCCTAGATAGTGGCTAAACTCATCTGAAGTATTGTGATTAAAGATACATA
>VZTL01057471.1:0-10729 GCA_013400535.1 Scopus umbretta | reverse complement strand
ATGCAACATACGGATGGGCTTGTATTCGACTGGCTGGGTATCGGTCAGCGGGTGGTGAGCATTGTGCATCACTTGTTTTGTATATTCTTTTATCATTATTATTATTTTCCCTTCCGCTGATGTCCTATAAAGCTTCCTTTATCTCAGCCCATAAGTTTTACTTTTTTCCCCCGATTCTCTGTCCCACCAGGGGAGGGGGGAGGGTGAGTGAGCAGCTGTGTGGTGCTTAATTGCCAACTGGGGTTAAACCACGACAGACATGGAAATATATAGTAGGATAAAAGGAAGAAAATAGTATCACAGGGTTTCACAGTATGGCAAAACATACCTACCTGGTCAGGTTTGTGTGTATTTCATAAAATAATCTTACACTACCAGACAGTTTCAAAACAATTAATTATGTCTGAGGCATCAATATCCACAGATCAATTTGTGTGCTTTTAAAAACTGAGTCTTATGTAGTAAAGCATCTGGATATCATATTCATTATATAGGTGGTCACTTTGGAAAAAAGCACCATGCAGCTGGAGAGGTTGTAATAACAGTGAGCTTCAGCTCAGAAACAGAACTAGAAAAGCAGAATCAGGATGACAGATTAGGATATATGCTATCAGGCAGTGGAAAGAAAAATCACACTTTTCTGAAGACAGCTAAGTCTACAGTATTGAAAAAATTCCAGAGTGATAATATTATTCTGTGAATTATATCCAGGAAAATCCTGCTGTTTTCAGGAGGGAGAGATCCAGTTGTCAACAGAGGAATGAAAAGGTAGATGAAATGGCTAATTTTTAGCAAGACAAAGCAGAAATCAGGACTATAAATCAAGATCAGGTGTTTTGTGCTATGCACCAAATAAGATGATGTCTTTAAGGGTTAGCTGTTAAGAGATGACAGACATTCCTTACCTTAGCAAGAATGTGTTTGTCCTTTATTATGTACTCATAAGTAGTTAAAAGAACATTAAATTTTCCACCTCGAAGCTGAGGAACAAGTGAGCGACGCATGGCAGGTGTTCCCTAAAAGAGAGACAAAGGATGAAGAAAACGGATATACCTATGTTTCTATGCAGTACAGTCATGAATTAGCAGAGAAAGAACCAATATATGACCTTGTAATCCTGCAAAATCATACCAAATATATTGATATATTCCATACTCCTTCAAGAGTGGTTTCTCTAACCAGCTGCTGGACTGTAAAGCTCTGTTTATATGGGAATGGAAGCATGCAGCTGGCAGTCTAGTCTCCTTACTAATTGCTTGACTTTATAGGAACTGCAGTAGTCAAACAACAAAATATTCAGCTGTATAAAAACTGTGCAGTATTTATCATTTGTATTGCTCTCAGCAAATCCTTGCAATATGGTATTTAACAATTTTATTCTGCATTTGGCTAGCCGAAAGCAATTACAGTTAATTACAGTAATCTTGGCATGATTAACTCTCACTGCTTAGTGCATAACGTACACGACAATTTTTCAAACAAACACAGTTTACAAATGAATGTAGGGGCTGAGGAAAAAACATGTTATATTCTTTCAGCTTGATATTCATATAAAAAATTAAATCAAACCTTGTAAGATATTTTCACCACAGAAGGAGCCCATTTGTCAAATTCATATGTCCAGTTGGATAAAGTTCTAAATACAAGATTAATAAGTAAAAAAATAAAATATTTCATTATTTGTTTTAAAAAAGTTAAACTTCATAATTATGCCATCTGTTTCCCACCGAATGCGGAATTCTCAACATACTTCTTACACTCCCTATAATAAACAGTATATTTAAAAAGAAGCACATAATATATTGTATCATAATATATGTATCTTTAGTTGAGAGGGGAGAAAATAGAAATAAAGTGGGGAAAATGTCTCTTCCCCAGGGGTCCCTTTCAGACTGATTCAGCAAAGTATTTGAAGTATACCTTTGTATTTTGACACATATTAAGGGGAAGATATACCTACACAGAGAGACTTATGTGTTATTGTAAGCTGATTGCTTCTCATAAATTGAGCCTGCAACTTTTCAGATATAGCCATATGAAGTCTACAGTAAAATACATCTGTATTCAGCTGTAATAATATACTATTGCCACTAGGCAGATTCAGTTTTGCACTGTGTGGTTTCAGCTTTATGATCACAGTAAATAATCTTTAAAATGGGTAAAAGTGTGTTTGCCAGTATGATATGGGAACAGAAGATAACCTTTTTGTTTGTGAAGTCATTGGACATGCCAAGGCAGCACCAACCTGATCTAATGTGCATCTTATGGGGGGAGAAGAGAAGGAAGAAAGTGTTTTAAAATAACTAAAGTCACTCAAGTTTCAGCTTCTCTCTTTTAGAGACTTTAAAAGGTTCTTAGAATGGGGAAAATTACAGGCATGTAATATATATAAAAACGTATCATTCCTCTCTCGTGGCTAATGTGAGGAGTAAGTAACAGTGAAGTAGGACATACTATATAGCATGCCAGCAGAATGAACAGTAAAATTAATGAAACAACATACTTTTATCAGCCATCTGGTCACCTTTCCAATGCTAGACAATCAGTTAGGAAGAAATAATCACAGGCTAAATTCAGAGTACATGCTCAGCGCAATTCCAAGATGCACTTCATCTTGTCATTGTGTGAAAAAAAGTACATGTTGCTAAAAAACCAAACTACAATACACAGAATAATAGCAGAATGAGTTTACTTACGAAAGGGGAACAATGATGAGATAGGGGCCATTGAGTCTTTTGTGTTCCATCAGATAAGTGATGAGTGCAATAGTCTGTATGGTTTTTCCTAGTCCCATTTCATCAGCTAAAATTCCATTCAAATTGTTATTATAGAGTGAAACCATCCATTCCAGGCCCTGGAGCTGAAATGAATAATGATTTCAGTTATTTGAAATCCACAGAGGTAGGTAGTACTAATATTACAGAAGCAAGGTTCGTTCTTCTATTACTACTTAGATGCAGATTTTCCTTCCACAGTACTATGTGCATGCAGTTTTCAATATGTCTTGGAAAAGGTGATATGACTTACACCTATATGAAAGTCATCACTGCTCTTTAGGGCCAGTGTGGCCCATGCTACAAAGTCATATTTTATACATACTGAAGTTTTTTTGTACTGTAGGCAGACTAACACTGCCACCCATACTTCAGGTTTCTTAACACTGACCACTAAAAGATACTATTTGTTAATTTAGACACTGTCAAATTTAAAACTTTTGGAGTAAAATTTCATGTCAGATCTCTGCCTCAACCAAAACTTTCTCAGAACCAAACCTATCAAGTCTCATGCACTAGCCATAAGACTCACATTTGGTTCCACTTCACACCCCCTGACTGTATCACTAGCATCTTGAAACTCTTGTAGTACACACCCATTTAGTGTTTGCTGTCCACAACTCCATGTGTCAGAAGAGGTCCACTGACCAACTATGCCTGACATGTAGAATCCCAGAGCTGGGAAGAAGACACAACAGTGTAGTAAGCAGTATCTACCTAGCTGGGCTAGCTAGAAGGCACACTCAACTCTATCGCATCCTAGCACGGTGACTACTTTCTTGTCACACAGCCTTCTATTGCATGTACATATCACATTATCTCATACAAGTGTAATCTAGACACATTCACACTTCCATGATCCAGATGTTCGATGAGTCTCATGCATGGGGAGAGAAGTAAATTAACAGGTCTGAGAAAGTTCAGCTAAGAAGTATGGGGAAAACATTGTATGTCAAAAGTAATACGTTGTATCCATGAAAATTTATACAAAATAATACAGCCAATCTATCAGCTTCACACATATGCTGATTGATTTATATTTAGGTACTAAATTCTCTGAAGACTGTCTTTACTGAACTCAGGGTAACAACAGTCAAACAGAAATTTTTCTGCAATTGTCTCCCACTTACAAGTGGCTGCAGAACTGGTAAGAGAAACTCTTTCCTGTGTCATCAATCACCCCTTCACTGACATGTACTGATGTGCAGAAGGAAGAGGCAGCCTAACTAAAATCAAGAACGAAGAACATGTGAAAAAAAAAAAAGAGAAGGAAAGTGGGGCAGGAAAAAAAAGATAAGGTCTAAAGGAAATTGAAGGGCATAAGAGTCAAAGGGAGAGTGACAGGACAATAACCAAAACCAGGCCTCAACACGCCTGGTGTAAAGGTCTCTGGAAAAGTGTGCACCTTATCTGTAACACTAACAAACTGTATATAAAACAAATATTGTATAGAACAATTTTATCAATTCAATCACTAGAGATCCATGCTGAGGTGCTAAAAGCTCAAATTGTTAAATTTTTAAATATTAAAAGAAGAAAAATATTATTTAAAAAATAATAAATTGAAATTAAAATAATGAGCAAAAATGCAAATACTGGGTTGATGGGAAGGAGAGAAAAACCAAAACACTATTGGTCTGCAATGAAAAGAGATGTTTACAGGTATATATAGAAAGTTGATGTTATTATTCAAGCAGTATGTATGAAATTTGATCTGAGGTAGAAGACTACATTCCCTTTCTCCATATGATCATCAGTTTCTAGCCTAATAAATATCTTGTGTTTCTGCATGCATTTTCAAACAGTTTGTCATTTTAAGTACTGTAATGAAATATCTAGGATAAGGCAAGTCTTAAACATTTTAACATGCTTTACTCAATGAAAGGTATATTATATAGGAACCTGGCCATTAGTATGTAACTGTCAGCTGTAGAGCAAGGGTATTATTTTGAATAAAAAGGTTTGCAACTACTTACGCTAACTCCAACTATATTTCTTACCTGATAATGTTTTAGTGTACCATTAATAAGAAGAGAAGACTGCTTCTCCACCCTCTCTATGATTGCATGAGCAACAGTGTAGTAGGACTGAGACCCTCTAGCACTATATTGCATACTGTATTCATCATCCACATCTTGTTTGGCTGTCCTGGAAAGCAGACAAAAAATAAAGGTAAATTCCCACAAATACATATATTTTTCAGTACAGTTCACTTATTTATACAAGTGGTAAAGAGACAGTAGAAATCCTCAACTGTGGGAAGTTCACCCTTAGAAGAATGCATGTTACTTTTTAAGTAGTACACAAATACTACCAAGCAGTGATATCCCTTCTCCTGCACGTCACAGGCGCTACAACAACCAGCCATTCATGGTAATCTAGAGCAAGCTAATTTTGAGAGCCCTGATAAGAAATCACCATTCAGGGGCAGAGGGGGGGAGGAGAGAAAAAGAAAAAAAAGCAGAATCCAAAGCTCACTCAATGATTTGTTTAGCATCTTTCTCAGAAACCTCCTCGCTGTTAGGATCCAGAAGTATCTTCTCATCTGCTTCTAACCTACTTGTTTCTTCTTCATCATCCTAGAGAAGATGGAAAAAGGACAAGAAAATGTTGTACTCTCCAATGCTACTCAGTCGTAACTTTGGCTAACACTCACATATCTATTAGCAGTTTTCATTGAACAGTGCTTTATACTGACAGGAACCTGAACCAAAAAGTTCAACTGACTGCAACAAAACAAAACAGATTAACAGAAAGTCACAATACTTTAAGAAAAAATATTTTCCCCTTCAATGTTCTCATTTATAAAAATCTTACTCTACCTGTCCTGCTCATAGAGCAGACTGATATTATGCATATGTTTGTATCATATTTAAGATGCACAATACTGTAAGACAGCTTAAAAAACTGGCAGGAGCTTCTGCATTCATGCTGTTTTAAGCTTTTGGTCTATTATTTTTTTAAAACAGATTATATTTTTAATCTTTATTTATAGTTTCCCTTCTAGCTACAGTTGCAATGGATGACAAACGGGTAAATTTTTCTGATTTTACTGGGGGCTTTCTAACAATGCTTGAACCATTCGAAGAAAAGGGTGTTGTGAAACAATTTAAATTCTTAACAATTAAACAGAGCAAAATATTGCTCTATAATAGTGCATCTATCAAAGATGATATAAGCAGACAAATGAATGTACCTAACTATGTCTTATTATATTGGTCCTATTTCATCCCTACTGAAGAATTACCAAGGAAAAAACCCAAAATTACCCTGAAAGCTTCCAAATGCTGATGTGCAACTGTAAAAATGAAAGTGTATTCTAGGAAATGATCCTAATTACTGACTCAAAACACCCGAGTCAGATGCACACCATAATCAAGAAAATTTGTCTTTTCTCATCCTCTCAACAGGCAATACTTCAATGTTAAGACTAAGAAAGCATTGCTTTCTGTAGAAAAGTATTACATAACGGATATTACATAATGGATACAAAAGGCATCTAGAAGACAGAAGATGTTAACTTCATTCAGCACAAAGCCACCATACGACCTTTACAGAAGTGTATTTTAAAATAGGAACCTGCTTGCCTGTTCTGACATGTTTATTTCATTATTTTTACTCTGATGATATGAGAGTAAAACAAGTTCTCTTTTCCCCTCATTCAATCAGGTAGGCATTTACAGCACATATAAATGACATGCTATGCAATGAACATCACTGCAAAAAGGATGTATTTTGCTGTTTGTATTATGTTTAAAACAAACACTTGCTACTGCTTTTCTTCAAGCCTATGAAAAAAGGAACATAAAGGAAAATAATGTGGGTTTTGCTCTACTGCACTACTAAAAAATGAAATTTGAAGAAAAGCATACCTACCTCCTTCTCATATTCAGAGCCACTTTCATCTTCACTGTCTGACCTGGGAGCAACTTCATAGCTGTACAGAGAAGACAAAAGAACACAAATTAGAAATACAAAGGGAGGAATGGAATAGATTCAATACATTTCCTACTTGACTTACAAGTAATAAATTAAAAGGCAAATAGAATAGATAAAAAAAGTCAGTTTCATCAAAAATAAAAATGCTTTTGACACCCCCAATTATACAAATACCCCATTGGTTTGCTAGCTACTTACCCAGGGTTCATTTCCAACCAAGCATCTAGCTGACTTGCTTTTGGAGCTTCTGGTCCAAGAAGAACTTTACCTGTTCCAGTGTGAGTCACTTTGACTGGAAGGTCACTCATCTGACTGCTCTCATCTATGGGCTAAAAATTCAGATAAAATTTTATAAGATAACTGGTCTTCCTGTGTGTCCTGGTTTCAGCTGGGATAGAGGTAATTTTCTTCCTAGTAGCTGGTATAGTGCTGTGTTTTAGATTTAGTCTGAGAATAATGCTGATAACACACTGATGTTTTTAGTTGTTGCTAAGTAGTGCTTACTCTAGTCAAGGACTTTTTCAGCTTCCCATGCTCTGCCAGGTGCACAAGAATCTGGGAGGGAGCATAGACAGGACAGCTGACCCAAACTGACCAAAGGGCTATTCCATACCATATGACGTCATGCTCAGTATATAAACTGGGGGGGCAGTTGGCCAGGAGGCTGTTATGATGGCTGCTCAGGAACTGGCTGGGCATCAGTCAGTAGGTGGTAAACAATTGCATTGTGCATCACTTTTGTTTATTATTAGTAGCAGTAGTAATAGCAGTATTTTCCCTTCCTCTGCTATCCTATTAAACTGTCTTTTATCTCAACCCACAAATTTTACTTTTTTTTTTTTTCCGATTCTCTCCCCCATCCCACTGGGGAGGGGGAGAGTGAGTGAGCAGCTGTGTGGTGTTTAGCTGCCTGCCAGGTTAAACCACAACACCGTGTGTGCCACAGTTAATGAAGAAAGCTAACAGCAACTGCAGAGTTATGACTTTGAATAAGTTAATGTGTTACTGAAGCCTCAGCTTCCCATACTGCTGCAAAGTCAACACCAAGTCACATTATTTCTGTGTGTAAAATCTCTCTACATTTAATATCCACACATTCATCACAGTATTCCAAGTAAATGAATGAGAGCAGTGTGGAACAGAAGTAACTTGACCTCTCTGAAAAAGAGAAAGTATATTATGCTTACAGTCCTTTCACTCATGCTGCTTATACTGATGGAGATCTGTAAGGAGAAAAAACATTGAGCTTTCAGCCTTTTTCTTTCTTTATGGATGAAGAAATGGAGTTATAAGATTTTAATTAACTTTTAACGTAAAGAAGGCCTAGTTAAAGATTCACTGTCCTGACTCCCTTTCACTTACTTCAGTGCTCTAACAAAAGAGAAAAAGAACAAAATTATGTCTCTGATACTTCTTTGGCCTGCTCAAACCACAGATTTTCTACTTTACAAACTATTTTGGCTAAATATGGTCTTTTTAATAATAATAAAGAACCCTTTCCCAAAATATATAAACACAAAACTGGAAAAAAAATTTGAACAGGTATAAACATAATTTAAAGTGAATATAAAACTTACCCCCCTTCTATAAATGTTTATGTTACAGCAGTATATGTAAATTTTCCTGGTGCAACTGTATATACATTAAAGGATATGGCTGTACTTTTTTAACTACACCAGCATAGATATTACTTTCATGTGTAGCTAAGACTAATAAGCAGAATTTTCAAGTTGTGTTAACACATACATGAGCAAAAAAGGGCATAACAGTATAGCTCTTAATGAGGCAGCATATGTCCTCCAATTCTACTGAAAAAAAAAAAGAAAAGAAAAGAAAAAGAGAGCTAACTGTTCAAAGAACAACACGGGAAAACTTTTCATTTTCAGCTGCTTCTGAGGGACAAAGTACCTTCAGGCACCTTGAGAAGCCTTTGTGACATTATATTTTACCCTATGCCAGAAAGGGAACTGATGTGCGATGTCAACAGCATATTTTCTAGTAACGAGTGATATAATCTGTTGTGTTTAAAAGTACATTTTGAAAAATAAATAATGTACTATACATGGACTTTTATCTCAAGAAAAACATTTATTTTTAAGTGTCTGCCAAAGCTGAAAAGGATTTTTCAGCATACTCAGTATGCACCTTTGTTGTAGACTTCAACTCTCTGAGGAGAAACAAGTTAGCACTGATGTTAATCCAGATTGTTTTTCTCCTGATTATAAAAAAGCTATGGCAATGGTATATGACTTCTCCAAATTCCTTCACTCCTGTGTACTGTAACACCGAGCTCCTAGCTTGTGCCCAGGCAATCCACTGACCCACAGCCACGCTGGCTGAAGCAGAAGGTCAGATCTGAAGTTGCAAGGATTAAAAAGTAAGGTTTGCCCAGCCATGCCTAAGGGCTAGTCAGGCAGGAGCTGTTAGCAATGAAGAGGAGTAAATAAGCTTGACTGCTAGTCAATATCAAAGGCTTCCGAATCAATTGGACCCTCTCCTGTGCCAGCTCAGGGATAGCAAGACCTATGATGAGCATGGGATGAAAACGCATGATCATGCAATTCTCCTTCCACACATGACAGTACAGTCTCCTTCTTTGGACAAATCCCAGCACATAGAGAGAGCTAGGAAGAGCTGGTAGCTCTTGATGCTGCTGCTCTGGGTGGGATTTTCAAAGTAATGCCTCTCTGGAGCCTCTTTTTTCTTACTAGGAGGAGAAGCCATATACCACTCCCGTGACTCAGACCAGGATCTTTTATTCTCTGACTGTACTGCCCCAAAGAGAGCTTTTAAGAGCTCCATTTTGTTAACACATGTACATCTAAACAAGACTCCACAAGAATCAATATAAGTTCTTCATATAAATATGGGGTCTGCACATAGCAACAGAGAGAAGTAGAAGAAAAGGAGAAAGAAAAGCAAGCAAGCAGGTCCAAACCTGAAACCAGAGACCTTGACTCTATACTCCACAAAAATTAAAGACAGGTATAATTCTCCTCACTTTACTCATACGAGAAAGTGAACCTCTCTCTCACACACTCTGTCCTAGCCTTTCCGTCTCTTTTCCTGATGCTCGCAAACTTCTGTCTTTAGTCAGTCATCCTTGCTGTAAGTTGCTTTAAATTTTAATTGGATAATCTACCAGATTCAGGGGGGGGCTTTTGTCGGAGGAATTCATGGGGGTATAGCCTCTATTTGATGAAACTGAGAGTTGCTAAATTAACAAAGGACAAGCTGAAGATATGATTCTTTGTTCGTAGCAGAAGCTATTTTTAAGAAACAAAATAGATTACTGAAGGAGTTAGTGGATGTTACAGCAGGACCCCGCTCAATAATCTACCAAAGATCTTGGGAGGCTGGGGAGGTCCCCGCTGACTGGAAGCTAGCCAACATAATTCCAATTTACAAGAAGGTCATGAGGGAAGACCCAGGAAACTACACACCTGTTAGTCTAACTTCAGTACCTGGAAAAATTATGGAGAAGATCATGCTGGGTGCTATTGAAAGCCATTTAAAGGACAATGCAATCATCAGGCACAGCCAACATGGGTTCAAAGGGAAAGTCCTGTTTAATGAATTTTACATCCTTCTATGATAAGGTCACCTGCCTAGTGGATGAAGTGGTAGATGTAGTTATCCTGGATTTCAGTAAGGCTTTTGATACTGTCCCTCACAGCATCCTTCTGGACAAGTTGTCCAGCTGTNCTGGATTTCAGTAAGGCTTTTGATACTGTCCCTCACAGCATCCTTCTGGACAAGTTGTCCAGCTGTGAGATACACGGGTACACGGTGCGCTGAGTGAAGAGCTGGCTGAAGGGCAGGGCTCAAAGGATTGTAGTGAATGGGGCTACATCTAGCAGGAGACCAGACACCAGCGGTGTTCCTCGGGGCTCAATTCTACGGCCAGTTCTGTTCGATATTTTTATCGATGATCTGGATGCAGGAGTTGAATGCACCCTTCGCAAGTTTGCTTGATACAGAGGGCTTACAATCGTTGGAATATGCATTCTCCAAAA
>VZTL01057470.1:6429-28402 GCA_013400535.1 Scopus umbretta | reverse complement strand
GTTGGATGGAACAACAACGTTTTTCACTGATGAATATTACCTGTCTTAAAATCTGGGCTTCAGGTGGAAGCTTCAGCAAATTTATGACAAAAAGTTATCTCAGACTCCACTCGCCTTAGAAGTGCAGCACTGCAGAAGTCAGAGCGCTAAAAATCCTTAGGACATGTCTAAAGAGGATCTTTCTCTATTGCATACATTGTTTTGCATGCTACATAAGCACTAAAAAATTAGGATTTTTCCTATAAATAATGAAATTTCCTCCCACATTACTAGGTTACGCTTCATGTTCCTTTCCTGGACTCCAAGCTGTGGGGCCACAGCATGACTCAAACCGTAGCTGGAGGCTTGGTTAATGTTAGTATTACTACATCTCTAGGGAACACAGACTCTAAGTGTGTTATTGCCATGGTATTGTGGATATAAAGAAGTGTATACAGACAAAGTAGCAACTGAAATAACCTGGAGACTGTCTTCTGGCCTAGGGGCCAAATGGTATGGCACACCTTGTGTTCACACACATAAGCTCTTTTTATCCCCCAGAACAAGTTGAGCAGATCCAAACTGGCCATCACAGATGCTCCCTGGTTTGTGCTACCCCTGCACCTATGCCCCAACAATGTCTGGCTGGGCCAAAGGAGTGACAGGGACTCTAGCAAAAGTTAAACATTGTGGATAATCATGTTGCAGTTTTTAGGACGTGTCCTGTCCAAGTATAAATATACCATGAATGTCCAGAGCCCAAGTAATCAGCCAAGAAATCTAGCAGAAAGCCAGGTACTATGTTAATTGTCACTCGCCCACACTTTAAATGAAGTTGATTGACACTGTTATATTAAGACACAACATTTCAGAGCTGATGCATTTTCCAAAAGACTCACATTTCTTCAGAAAATTCCCAGTTAGCTCTACTTCTGAGAGTACATGAGAAACTTCAGTCATCAAAAATATGAGCAGTTTTCTGACCCCATTTTCTTGGCCTGCCTCAGACACTTATTCCAAGGGTCCTAGGGTACACAGTCACCTTTTTCTGGAAGGCAAAAGCTTTGTTATACTGCCTGTGCTAGAAAATGGGGAAAAAACTTACAGTATTCATAATGTAATATTATTGTTTTTATTTTACACACCCTAAAGCTGAGGGGCACTCAAATGCTTCCTAGATTTCCATTTTCCTAAGATATAGTTAGTATTTTTAGTGGGTAGCTAGCTCTACCAAAAGCACTCGTATTATAGAAATTTAGGAATCTATCATTGAGCAGTACCTTCAATACAAGTTCAGTTGCAGTTGCTGACATTGTCTTTGGTGAATGTAACAGACCAGGTTTCCTGAACCATGGTATTGTGACCAGAATTGTCATGACTAGAGCTGCAAAACAAGTAATTCTATGTTTTCATAGATAATGCCATACTTTTATGTGCTCAGTTCATCTTTCGCACAGGAAGTTGTGCCAACAGCACACAAAAATGAAACATGAAGTATACTACATAAAGTATACTATACAAGTTACAACAATAATTTGAAAGCCTTACCTGAAAACCAACCATAGTACTGGTGTTTTCTGCATTTTTTGGCAAAATATGTTATTCTCCATAACCAAGTGAGGAAGTTGGCTGTGTGTTTTATCACACCCTCTCTTGTAGTCAGGAAAAAGTTATCTTAACTCATGAACTGAGGCCTCTTGCTTCTAGAACTGGAGGTTCTTTATGGGGTGTGGAACAAAATGGCAAAATAATAGCTGTCACATTTATATATGGCAGAACAAAACCGTACTGTAATATCAGCAAGAATACCGAGCATGGTGATACAGAGGTATATCTGTACTACAGATGGTTTTTTTATATTTCTAAGGAGCAGCATTCATATGTTTATTGTACCTTCGGAACCAGCTCAGGATTGGGGTTGGTGAACCTGGCACTTGACTATGAGTTTTCAGTATGAAGAGGGATTCCTTTTTATTTAATTGCATGTTCTAATGGTATACTTATGATTACAGAAGTTTATGCTATTTGTTGTTATTGCTATTCTTCTTAACATCATTCTTACAACTAAAGCACATGTAATTTGGTTTCTCTACCATGCAAATTACCTTGCAGAGAAAGAAAATTGAATGGACTAGGCTCTTTGTTCAGAATCTCTTCAAAACATAAAAAACCTGTAGATGCTCACCAAAACTAGGCAAAAAGACCCCATTCCAAGGCATCTGATGTGTAGACCTGGAAAGTGTTCACATGCAGCTCTTATGCTATGACAGTGTCATGAAAATAGTCACAGGACTGTGCTAGTAACAGAACTGAGGAATAATTTAAATCCCAGCTGTGGAGGAAGCAAGTCAGCAAGCCAGCATCACCAGTCAACACAGCACCACCAACATCACATAGCCTCAGGACAGCCACAAGGCACTGAACCTGGGGAACCATAATCTCACCGCTGTATCGCATAACTATCTACCCTACAGGGTCAGCCAGAATCACAGTCCCCTGTGTGAAGGAATACATATGAGACGGTCAAAACAAATTCTCAGGCAACTTCCCTCAGGCCTCAGAGTAATGAGTCTAATGTTCAGCTCTTGGATATCACAATTCCGATCCCCCCACATTCACTATTTGCCTTTGCTAGTGCAAGAGGATCTGTGAGAGGCAGAACTGCTTCTTCCAGTCTCAGCTCATGCTGGTGCTGTTGCCTTTCATTCCATCAGGGAAATAAACCTCTCAGAGACAATCCTATGTGCATTGCTCACGTAAGTCTATTTAAAGCTGACTTCTCTCCACTGAGTTGGAGCAAACTTGTTTTCAGACAATTATCATATAACATAGCTTTATATGAGCCCAGTTCATTAAGAAGGGAAGCTTTTAGGGAAATGAATGAGTGCAATTCTACTGACAAAGCTCCCTGCTCATTAAAAAAACGTTTATGCTTTGATGTGTACAATTCAGTATTCTGCAAGGAGTAGTGAAGAAATGCAGGTAAAATTTGGTAGAAGCAACAACAGATAACACGCGTAGGCATAAAGAAATCTCTTCTTATAGTAATCCTTCAAATCACTAATGACATACGCTCTAACATTATTGTCAAACAGAGAAACAGCAATATACTGTGCTCTGAGGCAATGTCAAAGATGCCTGAACCTGATGTTGCTCCTCTGCTAACACTGCACGACAGTGTTATTAAATTAGCACTTTACAATGATTCATACCCTCTTCCCATTGTGCTGATTTTGCCCAGTCCTGCAGTGAAAAAACAGTCTTTCTAAAGTACCAATCCATATCATTAAGAATCAATTTTCTTTCAATCATTGTGTTGCCCTGGAAAGGAACCCCACCTTAATTAAATAATGTTATTTTTCCCCATTAAGTTCAAAGAGTCAAAGCTTGGTTACACGAGCTCGTGTCTCCTTTCTCACATATAAATATTCTCATCACTCTACAAATACAGGAGGAGGCAGCCGATGTGCAAGGTACGTGCATGAGTGTATGTGTGTGGAAGAGGTGGAGGCTGCTGTCAAGAGGGAGGTGGGGAAACAAAATTAGCAAGGGTAAATCCGAGCGAGGGCTTTTATGTGCAAGATGTGCTTCCTGCACAACTGAAGACCTTTGTGTTGGTTAGAAAGGCAAATGACATCAGGCTTATTACTGCAAATAGATGTACTATATGCCACTTTTGGGCAGCACAAAGGAACTGAGGACTGGAAAATTAAGAATCCAGTGTTAGTTTACTGCTACACTTGAGGGTCAGATGTTTTGCAAGAGCTTTGGCTTTTTGCATTAGCAGCAAGTAGATCTGATCTTTATCTTCTTTTATATTTTTTCAGCATATCACATTGTATGTATTTTGATCACAGGAATGGGATATGCTGGTTTATTAGCAGAACCCCAAGCCTACATCAACTAGTGACACGTCCTAAAAGATGATCATTATACATCTGAACTCAGTGAAGACCTTTAATACAGTACAAGTTTTTAGATTGTTCCTTGCTCTGAGTCTTTGTAGCTCTGACAAAAGAACCTGCCTGTTTACTTTTAGCATTTCATCCTGGACAAGCCAGGGATGACTTATGCTTTGTTTGATCCCACTCATGCATATTTTGGGACCCACAGGATCACCCTTTTGCTGTTTGCCTTATTTGTAATGACAATTTTAGTTAGGGGGCTTTTTTTTGTCATGCATTCCTATGACTCCCTCCCTCATCTCCCTGCCTTTGCTCTTTTGCTCCTCCCTCCCATCATGCAGTCTGTCCTGCTGATACGCCCACCCACACGCTTTACACCCACTGCTCGCTTCTTTTAGTCCTACTCTGACATTTACTGGTGTCTCTGGAAGAACTGGTTTTTCTCTGCTCAGGTCTTATCAATGTCTTCCCCCCCCAAAAAAAACCAAAAAAAAAAACCCAGAAAAAAAAAAAGAGAGATAGAATGTAATTTTCTTTTCCCTTGCAGAAGGCTCATTTCCCTTTCCTGCCTTAAACGTAGGAGTTTTACAAGCTCTCTGTTCCTTTAACTTCTGCTGTCCTGCTGATGCCCTCCTGATCTTTCACTTACAGTGAGTCACAGCTTCAGAGGAGCATCCTACTTCTAAGTGTGCCATGTCCTCTCCTTGCTCCTGACCAATGCCTCAGTCTAGACTGAGCCCATCTGAAAGGCTACTGCAGACATGATTTTCCATAGCTTGCTTTATCCCTCCATTTCCTCTCCTTACTTTCTTCCAGTGAAATGCAACTACTCTATTCACCTGCAAGACTCTCTGTGGCTTGTCCCCTCCTGTCAGTATGAGAGTGCACCACTGATGAGCCGCCAGCTTGTCGTCACCCATTTAATAAATTTCAAAGTTTCACATACTTTCCTCTTTTGCTGCCTTTTAGGAGAATTTTCCACTAGATAATGCAAATTTTTTCTCATTATTCTGCTTCATAGCCCTTTTTAGGGATTTTCTATCATGCCGACAAAAAAGCTGACAATGGTCAAACAGGAGGTGCAGTGAAACTGCAAGCCAGTATTCCCTCTCTGTTTTCTTGTCTTTCCCCTCTTTTCTGTCCGTATGGATTGGCTGGATTATTTTGTACTTTGAAGGTTAGTTCTTTTGGACAGGAACTCCTGCTTTGCTCTGCAATCGTACTCTCCTCAGCACTATTGAGGGCTTTTAAGTGATATACTGTTAGAAACACATTTGAGCATGTGGGTCTATTCCCACCTCTCCACAAGGGCATGAGACTATTTAATGTCACCTGTGCTATGCTAACATAAAGGATTTTAGGAGTACCCTATTCTAATTATTATTAATCCTTGAGAGAAGCAGGGACTATTAATGCTATTCTACCATTCTAAGTGCTTAAATACATGCACAGACCACCTTTCTCTAATATTTGATTACCTTGCAATGTTTAATGGAATTATCCTGGCAACATCTTTCTGAAATATTTAGGAAGCATTGTTTGTATAGTACAGACAATAATTGGCATGAATTAAGCACCCTGCCAAAGGTCATACTGTAAGTCTGCAACAGAGCAGAGATTTTGAAGCTGGTGTTCTAACTGCATAGCTGTATTGTTGCGTCTTAATAGAACAGTTATGCTTCATGATGTTTTAAATCAGTCTGACAGCATCAGAGCTTGAAAGGTATTATGCATGACCCAGACTTTGCAGAATCCCAAATAGTATACATTTACCGTAACTCATATGGATGGATAATTACATATTACAAATTTTAAAGCATGAAATAATAATTTTAATGATTACATGAAGCATATACTCAAGTATAAATACAGGAAGGAACAAAAAGGAATTAAGACTAATATATAGCACATAAAAGTCAGTGGACAGGATCACTGTGAAAATGGTCGATACTTTTATGTAATAGTTTACTTATGGTTTTATTTATTTGGTATGTATGTTACCATCAGTAACATAGATACAGTACATAATAAATGCTTTTTTCCCCACTCATTTTACTGGAATAATATTACACAGTTCATCTTTTCGAGGGCTGTATAACTAAAAACCAAATTGGCTAAGGTGACGCCTTCACATTAGTCTTATTCCCATAATTCAGGCACTTAGTTCCACTAAAATCAATAGACTTGTGCGTGTGTAAGTGAGGAGTAAAAGGCAAGCATAATAAATACTTTTAATCCTGCGTTGGCAAATATGTATGTAATTCTGTCACACTTATCTCCAAGGCTGATCTTTTATTTGCATATTTTCAGAGTTTTGATCTACAAATGGATTTTAATTTGTCGGCTTTTGCAAGAACAGCCTTGTGGGAGTGGGGCAGGTCATGCACAATCAAAGAGTAAAACACAGGCAGAAGGAAGGTGTAGAATCTGAGCTCCATTTCTGTATGAAATGCAATTACCATTACTATAATTTCCTTGTACCTCACCAAGGCCTTACTGTACTGTCTGCCATCCACATTTAGAGGCTTTGAAAATGGTACAGTGTCTTATAAACTGAACATGAAAAATTTGGGCATGCTTCCTTCTCTACAGCACTTGGGAAGAGGCACAGAGAGAGGAAATGACTTTCCTGAAACATTGTGGTAGACCTGGAAGCAGAACCCACTGACCTGAACCACAGCTCAGGACCTGAACTGAAAAGATTTCCACCTTTTGTTATAAGACAAGATTTCAATAAAAAGTTCAGATGAAGAAAATTGTACATAGGATTCATAGCTAGAATTAGACATTGATGGGAGTGGGTGCCTGTGAAACTGCTAGCTTGAGACTCTTTTTTAGCTGTGTGACCAAAAAGCTGGAACGCGTATATTATTTATACACAGAGCCAAAGACCACCTTAAGCATTGACATTACATGCCAAGGTTAGCAGGGGTCTACCCTGCACTGTGTCCCTCCCAGGCACTGCCCTCCCCATGGTGAAGTGGCAGCTCTACCTCCTATCATTTCAGGGTGGGTAGGAACTTTCATTCAGCCTCCACTCTGTAAATATTATACAGAGTGCAAAGCAGATTTCACAAACCAGTAGCAAATCAAATTTCCATTAGTACCACTGACCTCATGCTTTACCTGGAACAATTCTCTCCAGAGATCAGTAATTTAACTATATCTATCCTTGATAACCCAGTAGTCCTGAAAATGAAATAGCTTCTCTGATGTAAGCGGCAAGAATCAATAACCATTAAGCACATAAGAACAGTTTATTGTATGAAGCATATGGGTATCCAAGTCATGCCATCACCAGACCAGTTCATTTTGGTAATATATAGGCACCAAAGACAGGCAGAGTTGTGGTCCTTGCAGCGTGCATCAGATAGTCCAGGTCCTCAAGATGTCATAGCTCTGTAAATGGGAGAGCTCTTCCCTGGGAGAGAAGAGTTGAGTGGAGAATTTTGCCCAGTATGTGAGCCCAGGTTGCATTGAGGGTTAGCTTTGTGCAACAAAACAAATTAATTAGCTGTGGCCAAAATGATGCATTTTTTCTCCATGTATCAGCACAGCATTAAATAAATTACTGTTGCTGTCAATGTGCAATGAAGCTAAGATCTCACTTTTACAGATTCAACTATGATATTCACCAAGAATTGGGGAAGGCAGGAAAGGAGGGAGTTGTTCCATAGAAATACCTTCCTCACATGTTTTCCCAGACCCCAGATTTCACGCAAAGCAGAACAAATCACACCCCTAGCAGGTCTGTTCATTTCCATACAACTGCATGCTGCAGGAGATGCTCCCAAAATATGTTCATAAATTTTGCAGCACTGCAGGCTGCAAAGCTGCACTTAATGAAATAGATTCCCCATTCTCCTTTCTTCACTCTGAACCCCTCTCTCTTTTTAACTTGCTGGAATATGGTAAGACCTAGAGATAAAGCAATAGTCAATGTGGCTTAGTCTCAAAAGAACCAAATGGGCAGGATTGGTATGGTGCACAGAGGAAAAGCTGACAAGCACGGTGTGTGGTACTGAGACTTTGGTGGTGTACCACTTCAGAGGGGCAACTGCCACAATAATTGAGTGAAAAATCAGTGGAAGTTTTTCAAAACAGATTTCCATAAACATGAAAAAAACTCAGACAGTGGCTGAGCAAGAAGTACTGATAGGCTCTACAGAGGCTGTACTCTTCCACCAGCATCACCCAATGCGCTAATTGCTCTGTGCCGTGTGACAAAGGAGCAGTTGTGGCTGCTTTGCAGCCTCTACTACCACTGTGGGTTATTCCAGCCCTGCTTTGCATACATAAATGCTAAATACCCAAATTGGGATAATCCTTGTTTTATCAGAGCATTTTCTTGCACACGTTAGTTCTCAAATATTTTGTTCCCATTTTGAAGGTTTTCTAAACCATGAGCATTCAGCTGGTCAAAGTATAGAGACCACCAAACTGAATTTTCTGTTACTTTTTCAGTGGGATCTAAACTAGCGATTTGTATCCAGTTGTTTGTCTCTGCTGAGCAAAATCCACTCCTCAGGAGAAGCTGGCAAAATATCTGTGTATCATCACATCTGTCTCTCTTTAGTCTCTAAGGCTGGTATTACACAATGAACACCATCACTCTGCACACTGGGGACTTTCCTGACCTTTGGGATCATTTAACCTTCAAGTTGCTTTAATTAATTTAATTTGTTTAAGCAGTAGGAGAAATGAAAAGTCTCTGAAATTTCACTTTTAAAAAACTAAAATCTGTGATGACTTGCACAAAATTAGCAGCAGCATTCGTATGGTTCACAGTCTGGTGCTGTTTACTTCTAGGACAGGCTCTGGAGACAGAAGGTCTCTTGGAGACTATGAGTATTCTGCACCTCCTCAGCAGTGTCTGCAATCTTTGAAATGTTCCATGGCCCACCTTGAGACTTGCTTTTTAGAAAGTATAAACTATGGGGGGTTTATAGCTTTTATCTTAGCTGTCATATTCTTTCCACTAAGTAATCCACAGCAAATATCACATATATGTGAAGCCTAACCTTCTGTAGCTGTATTCCTTGTGAGCTTACTGGCAAGCTGTACAAAATACACTCAGAATAATGTTTTCAAAGACTGATGTAAGTGGTCCTCAGTGAAGCTGAATGTCTTTGTAACTTTTTATCTGTAGCCAGTAGTAGACATCCTTAAAAACATGATGCAGTGCCACCAGTCCATGATAAAGCCAAGATCAACATTAGCTTCATCATTGTCATGAACATACAGAAATAAAATTAGAAAGCAAGAAACCAATTTGTAGGTTGCAATTTACAGTTTTACAGCTTAAGTGCAAGATCCACTTAAGTGCCCATAAAATCAAATTGAAAGGAAAGATTAATTTCTTTCTACTAACTGGAGATAAATCTGATCTAAGGCTTGGGTTTGTTGAAAGCTTTTTTGCTGAAAACCAAACAATATCTGCTCTTCTAACTTTGTATTATATGTCAATGAGCAGTACCAGATAATTCCTCTGTTTCTCATCACATTTAATGTGATAGTGTTTTTATACTACCATTTCTATTTGAAAAAGAAGCACCTACCCACAACTGGAAAAGTGAAAATGATGTAAACATTAAAGCTGCAAGCACCAGATTTGGAAAATTGACCCATACTTATACTGTGTGGCTCTCTACCTATGATAAACACATTTACAGTAACATGAATGGAAATATAAAAACAACTGTAGTTGGCTACAGCTAGCAGATTACCAATGGTTTGTGATTCTGAACATTTCCCCTGGCTACAAAGAATAACCTTATCTAGAAACACAGCTCTGTTAAGGCACAGACACGCAAAAAAACTTGTTGCATCAGGAACAGAATTGAACTTGAAATTTATATTCCTTGAGCTTCTTGTTCATCATTCATTACATACAACAAAAATAAGTCAGAAAAATAAGCCTGGATATCTCCTTTGGAGGGCTTGAGGGTAGAAAGGTTCTACAGAGGGATCTGGACAGGCTGGATGAATGGGCTGAGACCAACTGTATGAAGTTCAATGAGACCAAGTGCCGGGTCCTGCACTTTGGTCACAACAACCCCATGCAATGCCATAGGCTTGGGGAAGAGTGGCTGGAAAGCTGCCCGGCAGAAGAGGACCTGGGGGTGCTGGCTGACGGCTGGCTGAACATGAGCTGGCAGTGTGCCTAGGTGGCCAAGAAGGTCAACAACATCCTGGCTTGTATCAGGAATAGTGTGGCCAGCAGGAGTAGGGAAGTGATCGTGCCCCTGTACTCGGCACTGGTGAGGCCGCACCTTGAATACTGTGTTCGGTTTTGGGCCCCTCATTACAAAAAGGTTATTGAGGTGCTGGAGTGTGTCCAGAGAAGGGCAGCAAAGCTGGCGAAGGGTCTGGAGAACAAGTCTGAGGCTGAGGGAACTGGGACTATTCAGTCTGTAGGCTGAGGGGAGACCTTATCACTCTCTACAACTTCCTGAAAGGAGGTTGTAGCGAGGAGGGTATTGGTCTCTTCTCCCAAGTAACTAGCAATAGGATAAGAGGAAACGGCCTCAAGTTGTGCCCGGGGAGGTTTAGATTGGATATTAGGAAAAATGTCTTTACTGAAAGAGTGGCGAAACATTGAAACAGGCTGTCCAGGGAAGTGGTTGAGTCCCCATCCCTGAAGGTATTTAAAAGATGTGTAGACGTGCTGCTTAGGGATGTTGTTTAGTGGTGGGCTTGGCAGTGTTAGGTTTATGGTTGGACTAGATGATCTTAAAGGTCTCTTCCAACCTAAATGATTCTATGATTCTATGAGTTAAGCTTGAGAGATAATAATTGCTTATTAAAAAAATCATAGAGCTATTTTAATCTTATTTAGTTATTCACACTGATTTTGTTGCACTTTTCTTTGTCCCTTTTACACCAGCTGTAGTTGGTCAAAATTGAAGGTGTGAAGTATCTGGAGAAAGGTGTGCTTTTGTCATGCAGACCTAACTAGCGCCTGCCTTGCTACCTACCTGCTCAGGGTTCATTTGCTCTGTTACAATACAGGGAGCTGAGGAGCATGGAGACACCTAGGATGGTTTGGCTGAAGGGAGGTAGCTGGGCTTTCAGGTTAATCAGCCACCAACCTTTTACATGCAGAGCCCACACAGAGATGTGTTGACACAGAGGTATATTGTCCCGTACTCACCTGGTAGTTGACCATTTACAGCTAGGGTGTGGAATAGACAGATGGAAAATCTGCTAACTTTTTGGGTAGCTGAGGACCACTTTATATATTATGGACTGTCCAACAGTCTTACATTAACTTCAGGATCTGGCTAACCAGATTTCCTCTCTCTTTTGCCAATATGGTCCCTCTTTGGACAAAATATTGGAATCTCGGCAAAAAAAATTATATAGAGGGAGTCAGGTACCCAGGCACTGGTTCAAATTCAGATGTATAGTAACAGTTTTATTTGCAGTCATATATATCTCCACCTGTGCACAAACATGTTTATATCACTGGAGCAAACATAACAATGCAGTTTGCCATTCAATGCAATTAATTCAGTGTTTATATCATCTTTTCACGTAGGTCAGAGACAACACAAGGCAAAATTATTAGTACAGGTAAATAAGGTTGAAAAACCTGTCAATTTCCTCCAAAACAAGCTGTTTTCATTCCTTAATATATTTTCTGCAGTATAACAGTAGATTGTTATCCTCCTAAAAAAATTTAAGATTTATGGTTTTGATATTCATTCAACAAGAACACCATTTTGTTCTTTTTGGAATAACCTTTCCCATTCACCTCAAATGCATATTGGCTAACATGGTTAAAGACAAATTGATTAGTTTTGAGTCCTGTGAAATGATCAGTGAATATATTTTTACTGCTGAAAATTTCTCCTTGATTTTGGCTTTTCTTTTCTATTCAATTTGGTGCTCACAGCCATACCTGTAAATTCTTATTATGTCACAACTTATATCCTGCAGTGTAATTCAAATGTAACCTGCTATAAATGATTTGTGGCACGGTCAATGGTCAAAATGGAGGTCAGGAAAACAGAGTGTGTCATATTGGCAGTTCTCACAACAATAAACAAACATGTATATTGGAGCTTTTCATGTACAGATGTCTTGAACTAGCTGCAAGACACCAAAATTTCATAACAAAACTAACACTTAGAGCCAGGGTTTGTGAATGAATGCCACAATACTACACTATTTTGGTAATGACGTTTTGCAAGAAGAAATCTAGAAAAGGTGTGGAAGTGAGGCTATCTGTAAATACTTACTGCGAGGAAGATCTGAAGAGAACTGTGAGCCACTTCTATGTACTGATATTCAAGAAAACACCCCGAGACAGTGATATAACGATGATCCTCTGGTGCCCAGTCTGGGGCTGGTGTTACTGAGGTCACGGTGCAGCCCGGCCCATTCTCCATCCACCAAGAACGATGCATTGAGATATTAAAGGTCAGAATGAGATCTGTTTCCTGCAAAAGAACAAGTGAAGAAAGAATTAATGCACTAGGTTGGTGCTCAGGTATCAAATGCCTCAGCAAGAGATTTCACAGGATGCGTAAAGAAGAAAAGAGCAGCGATAAAACTGCACCTTGAC
Source organism: Scopus umbretta (assembly GCA_013400535.1). Taxonomy (NCBI): domain Eukaryota; kingdom Metazoa; phylum Chordata; class Aves; order Pelecaniformes; family Scopidae; genus Scopus; species Scopus umbretta. The sequence continues at coordinate 15,949 of VZTL01057470.1, read as the reverse complement.
ATGAAAGTTGGTGGAGCTTGCCTGCAGCAAACACAAGTAGCTTTACCTTGGCAGGCAGAATTGCTTTGGAGCAGAAGAATAATCCTGCAAGCCAGGATCTTTTCCTAGACATTATGGTAGCCTAGACTATAGCAGTCATTTCTGTTACATTGCCCATTTTCCAGCGGAAACTATAGGGACTGATGGATGTGCACATTTACACAGCAACCCTCCTCTGCTCAGTTCTTAGAAATACGGCCTGTATTTTGGTGGTCTGATGTACTAAACTATACAAGAGTCCTCAGGAACCAAGACTTCATAGACTCGTGCGTGAGTCACCTGCAAGGAGTTTTGTCTCATGAACTCTGTGAAGGAGACCTATGCTAGCTCTACGGAAATATTGTAAAAAAGTTGTAAAAAAAGGATTCTGTACATTTGCTTACAAGCAAAACCTCTTTGTAATGCCTCTCAGATTTCTAACTTCCTAGGAATCTGTAAGGAAACAGCTAGTGAGTGGTGCCTTGTCTAAAGACTGCTTAGCTTGTTAAAAAGGAGGGGTAGAGGGCTGCAACCTTTAACTCCCATGCAGCTAGTGCAATGGAGTAACTAGTCAGCCATGCTTTCCATTAAGATTGCATTTATAAATAGTTCATAAAGGATTAATAAATGATTAATATACATCATAAACAATACTACCGATATGACTTTCATAAATTATACTTGGTTGCACATTACTTGAGGGTGTTATACATAGTTATAACAAAACTATGGACTTTGTGGATTCTCTAATAGCCTACAGTGTTTACCAACCCTTTATAAATAATTTGTAAGTGTAACCTCATTGTAAAGTGTGACTATCTATTCTGTGTGCACATGTGCTGTCATGCAAAAAAAATTGCTTTTAAGTAATGTCTTTGCAGAGCCAAACTCTCCCCACACCTAACCTACATTTTTTTCAGCCTGTTGATGACATTAATAATTAAGATTCTCATAAAGATTTTAAAATGTAACTATTTAATTAGGTTTACTGTGCCAAAAGGAATAGAATGCCATGCTGTAGCAAATATGTTGTGTCCACATTTCCCTCCCTTCAAAAATAGTCATTTTTTAAGTCCCAAATATTTTCCCTTTTTGCACTAACTCATGCAAAGGTAAATCCATCCAGGAAGGTTTTGGATAATGTCATGATTGACATGTCAATCGATTTGTGATTACACTTGACACTGTAATGTAGCTGAATGTTTTTTCTTTAAGTTGCAGTTCTTGTCTAAAAATGCAGAAATTTTGCATGTTTAAAAAAATCAGTTGCTACCCTGCATAAGCACACCCAGCTATCAGATGGCAGGAAGGACCATAAATATTTTTGCAGTGAATAATTGCCCTACATTCTCAAAACAGCCCAATCCAGTAAATAAACTGTATGAGAACATGTATGATGCTTTACAAGAATTTAGTCATGCAACTAATTTTAAGCGTTTGAAAGTCGTCAAAGCAACAGTGAACATTTGTATAAACTATGCAAATTTCCCCAAAATAGATATATTTACCTACAGCTATAAGTCTTCATGCCCAACATACCTCACCTTTCTCTGGACCCCTCCCTACCAAAGCTGCAGACACTGGAAAATGTCTGCCAGATGTTTCTTGGAAATGGGTATTTTTACCTTACACCCAAGCCAGAAGCCTATTTTTCTTTCTGGAGTCAGGGCTGTTATGGTCCCTCAGTAGCACACTGGCCTTCTCACGTGGCGTAAGAAGTTGAAGAATGGGTATCTTTGGAGTAACTTTGCTTAAACTAATAGATTTATTCCTGAATGACTAAAATTGGAATCCATCAAGTTATTGTCAGAAGACCTTTAAGCCATTCTAGTTACCATGGAAAATGCTTAACCTCTAGTCTCTTATCAGAGATGCAACATGAATGAATAGGACTCATTGTCTGGCTGTATTTCATCATTTACAATACCTTCAGAAGAATTGTGATGAAATAAAAATATTTTACAAAGTGCAGACAAGGGATGAAAAATGTATTCCTTGAAAAAAAGGGATAAACTGGCTTGCAGGAACTGAGTATTTGTTATGCATCTGCCAGATGAAGTTAAAATGGATCAGGAGGAGCGAAACATAAAAATCAAAGCTGGGCTCTGTGGTTAGAACATCATTGCTCTAAAGACAGATATGTTTGCTTACTAGGGGTGCAGTAATCCAAAACTTTACAGGTTAAAAGCACAAGTAAATTTCCAAGTTACGTCGGAAATATAATCACAGATTAAAATAATTATAATTACATATGTAAATAAAACTTTACAAAGTCCAGCTTTCTTCCATCCCTGAATTTATCCCCAGATGATTTTCTGAAATAATTTTTTTATATCTAGAAAATTCCCTTGCCCTTATATCATCTTTTGGCAATTAAGTTGAATGCTATGATTAGGACTAAAAAATCTTGTTTTGTTCAGGAAGAGTCTTTTAGTGCTTACCAGTAAAAAATTACAGATCTTTTGCAGATCTATATTCTATTTCTATCTCCAAGTAATCAGAAAAATGCAGTGTTGTTTCCTCTGCTCATAAAATAGACCTGATACCTGTCACAGAAATGTTATAATCCTTAATCCTTTATGATAGTAAACCCAAATGAATCCTACTGAAAGTCCCAACTTCAAATCTTAAAAAACCTTTGAATAGTGTGATTGAGAAGGCTTTCAAGGAGTGTAGCTGTTGTGTATTGAACCAGTTAACAAACAAGGTCAAGTTCAGAAACCAAAACAATAAGCAGATGTGAAATCTGGTTCTGGTAGCATTAGACATCATCCATGGCTCAGGTCAAACTTGGCTCGAATAAGAACAATCATGAATCAGATTTTGACAAGCCAGCTTGAAAGTTAGACCACTGTTGTGGTTTAACCCCAATCAGCATCTAAGCACCACACAGCCACTCGCTCACCCTCCCCCCGCGCCAGTGGAATGGGGGATTGAACCGAAAAAAAAGAAAACCTAAAAACCGTGGGCTGAGATAAAGGCAGTTTAATAGGACAGCAGAGAAAGAGAAAATAATAATAGTAATAATGATAAAAGAATATACAAAACAAGTGATGCACAATGCAATTGCTCACCACTCGCTGACCAATGCCCAACCCATTCCTGAGCAGCGATCACTGCACCCCCAGCCAAATCCCCCATTTTTTATACTGAACAGGACACCATATGGTATGGAATAGCCCTTTGGCCAGTTTGGGTCAGCTGTCCTGGCTGTGCCCCCTCCCAGCTTCTTGTGCCCCTGGCAGAGCATGGGAAGCTGAAAAGTCCTTGACTGGTGTAAACACTGCTGAGCAACAACTGAAACATAAGCACATTATCAGCATTGTTCTCATGCTAAGTCCAAAACACAGCACTATAGCAGCTACTAGGAAGAAAATGAACTCTGAATTAAGCTGAAACCAGGACAACCATGTAAATTCCTATCCCCAAAATATGTGGGATAAGAATAAATGCAGAAGGAGCTTATTCTCTACAAAGTCAGCTGCTACACAGTTAAATCTTCTCAGGTATAAATTGTTACGGGCTTTGAGCTTGCCTATAACCTTCAAACCATGTCCCCCTGTATGCAACCATATTGGCAGAATAGTTCCTGTTGCTTAGTAGTGAAGGTCACCCAGCTTACGAAAAAGTTTCACTTGTTAGTGAGAAAACTGTTGAGGACTTGAATCTTCTTGTAGAACTGTGTAAGCCAAGTAGCGGATGATGTATCTATCATTAACATCGCTTATACTGAAAACATTTAGAGTTATTTTTGGACAAACTCCACTTGCTATTTACTTTGTTCACTGTTTGAATACAGTTTTAGTGGACATAGACAAAGTCTACACTGGAAGCTGGGGATTTGTTGTACTCTCCAGTGTATTTGCTGTCTGTTTTCTTTCCAACATCTGTGGCTCAAACACTGTTCAGGGAAATGCTGAGAAATGGTCTGATAAGCCTTGAAGCTATGAAACCTAACAAGAACTGTTGATACACATTGGGCATGCCGATATAGTATTGTTCACAGTCTGTATGTCAAGGAAAATTTCATTATCCTAAACTCAGCGAACAGCTGCTTCCTTCATAGACACAGAAATACATCTGTATGAGCTTTATTGATGATCACTGTGCTGCTTTTCTAAATCCTGCTGGTATTTGTAAAGCCTGTTAATGGAAATTGGTGCATTAAAGTAGATTTTGCTATTCATCAAGGAGGAAAAAAACAGAGGAAAATATTTAGTAGGACATCTTTGTTGACATTCTTGAGATGTGCTGGTATTTGTAGTGGCCAGGAGAAGTACTGCTGGATTTGACAAAGGCTAGAGTTTGGAGGTCTCAGAGACTCAGATCTCAGAGATTAGAAACTAAGACATCTTCAAATTAAGTCTGTAATTTTATTTCAGCCTAGTCTGTAAAAAATGTTGAGTTCTGATGGCTTTGTGCCTGTGTTTAATAAGGTAGATAACAGCTTTTGCTGGGGTTAACTGCATAGTGCATAACATTTTCTGGCTGAGGACAGCTGATGACAGAACATGGCAGCAGAAAGCTTTGTAAGATCTGCCAGAAATGAATACAATCTTCTTTGCATTAAGAAGCAGCAGGAGGACAGCAGTGCTCAAAATGAAAAGCTGTGTGTATTGTAGTACTACTAGTGCATATTAGTAAGTATACAATTTCCATGTAGTAATTACAACATATCAGTTTCAAGGATTTTTTGTTAGCTGCAGCTTAGAGAACCTGATCCCAAGCCCAGTGCCAAGAGAAAAAAAGAGGCAGCAGTGATTCAGGGTGATTCTCACTGAAAGTCCAGGAGATCTCGCAGACTCGGGGAAAATAAATTGCACTGACTTCAATGGTTGTGGCTTTCTGTGTTGTGGGAAATAATTTTCTTCTATTTTTCTAATTAGGAATTGCTGAAATCTGTGCAAACCTGCCAAGTTTCTGTACAAGTTTTGTCAAATATAACCATGTCACCACTTGTTTCATTTTTCAGACTCAAACTGGCAAGAACAGGCTGCTAGTAGACTGAACGATCACACAAGGTTTTGGTGATAAAAGATCAGGGTCTGAAAGCATTTGTAGTTCCGGATGCCTTGGATGCACAGAGGCCTCTACAGGCATTTTTTTTTTTTTTTTTTTTTTTCTTCTGTTATCTCACTTTTCCACTAAAACTAGCTCCCATCAGGCAGTACCATTTTCTCATGGAAGCAGATCTTTTCCCATTTAAAGAAAAAACCTGCCCTCACTGAAGGGTCAAAATAGAGCTTGACAGCTGTGTCTCTTTTATTTTCTTGGTGCTTTTTTTTTTTCCTTTTGCTTTTTAATCCACAGTTAATATACAGGAAATTATTATTGTATAATTGTGTAGGGATTATAGATATTTAAAGTTCCTGATCTTTTTTATCCTGTTGCATCTGAACTTATTTTTTACCTCTCCACTTTTTCATGTGTGTGACCCTTTCCCTTCCATTTGAATTTTTTTTTCAGTAACCTATAATCTTGGTCTTTAATTTCCTCTTATAAAACAATTTTGTACCAGTATAATTCCAAATTGGATATGGAATTTGATTTACATATGTGTCTTTGATCGGGTAAGGTTTAACCAGTCTGAATCCACCAAACAGATTTACTTCTGAAGGTTGTCCATGAAAACCAGCAAAAGTTGACTCACTGTTAGCTTTTCTCAGTATTCTGCTAAAAATGTTCCAAAAGTAACTTAAGTGATTTCCAATGTAATTCCAAAGATTTCAATGAATTACTTATAAAGATAGCAGCATGAAAGAACGAGATGACTCAGGTGTCCTGATTTTCTTTTCTAAAATGAAACTAAAGTGTTGTATTAATAAAATGCTATAAAATAGTCCTCAGAAAGCATAGGTACTACTATACAGGGACTAATATTGTCACTTAGTATTCTGTTATATGATTCCTATCAATAATGGAATTGTTAGACCTGCAATCAATATTATCTTAATTATGAACTTCATATCTTTCTAGTATTGGAATACGTATATAGACAAACCTAATGATCTTTTTCCACTTTGTTTCAATTAATTTAAAGAAAAAGATTCTGCTGAACTCCAGAATATTAATTTCATCACTTCAGTGGCATCATCATTTTTCTTTAACATCTTTGTTTAAAAAGTTTCTATCTAGATAGTTTGTCAGTTAAAAATATCACAAAAAGAAAATAGAAACTTTCAGTTTGTATTGCAAGTTAAAATGATTATTAATATCCCATTAATATTTTTCATGTTTAAACAGAATATTTTTAGACTAAGAACGTTTTGTGCTAAGAACCTTTGAATTTTTTTTGTGCAGAACAAGAGAATTAAGCCCATCCCTGTAGACCAATGTCACATTATGGGGACTGAGAAGTTGCAGTCCTTGTGCTATCACCCAGAAATTTTAAATTGGGTCTTGCACATATTTAGCAAAGATCCTGAGCTCCCGAATTTTTGTAATTTCTTGGAAAATTACTTTCTGGAGGATTTAAGCTTGTACAGTGATAAAATACACTGAAATAGGCAGCTGACCAGAGGCGCTTACATTACTGAGTGGTACCAAACTCTGTGGAATCTTATTTATTTCTCACCGTGGAGTAATCAGGGATACTGTTCTGGAACTGAGAAAACTTGTTGAAGGGAATTGAGTTAAATATAAGAACTTGTTTGAAAAGTTTCTGTTTTGACAAATTGCCATTCTTTGAGGAAAACAGCTTGCCTCCAAACTTTGTTAATGTGGGTGTACAGTGGGCGGTTTTCCAGTTGGAGGTGATCTATGTTGCTCTATTCCTACCAATGGGCATGGGATTATTACCAGTTCTTATTAAGACCAAAAAAAACTACCTTATTTCATTCCAAAGTTCTATTCTATTCTAAAGTTTGGGTTAAATCTAAAGGTACAAAGATGTAATTTAAATATTTACTGTTGTACCAGAATATGATGATCCCACAGATATCTCAGAGAGTAAAGTTTCTGCTTTGGGGTGGAACCGAGTGGCCTGATTTAGGGCAGGGGTCCAGAGCTGGAAACAGGGTGGTGGCAGATGGTGTCTTTTCACACATCAAAGCTTCATTCCATGAAACAAAACTAGCAAAGGATTTTATGATTGTACTAAACCCAGTGTAGCTCTGAATCTCTTTCCGAGATGAAGTGAATGTTCTGAATGGTTACCAAACCCTGGTTATTCATTTTGAGTTGAAAACACATGATTTCACTGCTTTCATGATATATCAGTACTAGTTTTTTATGAGTAAGGCATAATGCTTTTAAAGAAGTTTAAGTTCTTTAGCCTCTCAAGACTGATATTTTTCCTCTTCTTTTTAAATGGTAAAGGAAGTATCTCTCTTGTCTTGTTTACCCAGGCAAATACATGGATCAATAGTGCTTAGAATTTGGAGACACAAATATAAATAACCTCTTAATTCTAAATAAAACCCTTCTAAGCACAAGGACACCTTATATTTGGATAATATCCAAAAGACTATTCAGAGCTTCCAGTGAGCTGGGAACACAATTTTGCAGGCTGCAAACAGAAAGGTCTAGGCCTTGATTAAAATAACAGGATGAAATTAATGTCCTTAAAAGGCTTCCCTTTTCTAAAATAAATGGCTTACTGAGTGGCCCAACCACCTCAAGAATACTTTGCTTGGTCATCTCTGTCCAAGGCAAAATTTTAGCATGGTCCAGCATTTAGTAAGGAAGGATGCAGAAGTGTATGGTGTAGAATTATCATCAATACGTTTATAGATGGTATACAGAAAAATTCCAGCTGGTGTGGTTTGTTCAGTGTCCCTTGGTGTTGGTTATTATGTAGTATTAGGTGCTATAAAAAAGTGCATGTGTACAGGAACAAACCTTTGTTTTCTGTTTCCTATAACCTTTTTTTTTCTCTTTTAAAATGTAAATAATTATTCTGTCTATCTTTTTTTGGCTTTGAACAACCCAATTAATTCATGACCCTCATGAGCTCATGTCTATAGTGAATAATTTACTTTTTTTTTTTGTTTGAATCAGCTTCTGTTGTCAAATCTAGGAAAATCTACCACCTGCAGTGTGTGCAGGAAACAGTAAGCAAACTTGAACAGAGTTCTCAGACCACAGAAACAATGTAGTCATCCCAGAAGTGGTGTTAGGAAACATGAGATCATTGTCATGCAGAAGGGCTTCATGAAACACGAGGCTGAGGATAACTGCATGTTGTACATAGTGCTCTATAGTCTAAGCACTTCTAGCCAGCAGTGATTTTATATGCATTAAGATTTCAGAATATTTAAAAAGAAGCCTGGATGAGTCGGGAAATTACTATAAAGCATTTCAAGTCATCTTCCTGGGTTTGATTCAAATCTAGCCCAGGTGAATATTTTCAGAAGGGTTTACTTCTGTGGGGAGGTTGCAATGAGCTAAAGCATCAATCTAAAATGCATAGTCCTCACAACCCACTTACATTCTCAGTAGGAAATAAAATAGCCACATTTAAATGGCTTAAATTCCTCTGCAGTCAATAGAAAGCACCCAGCTGAAAGAGAGTGCTAAGTATTCCTGAAGGACTCTGAAAAGCTGCTTAGAAAACCTAGATAAGATGTTGAGCAGGAAGCCAGACACAAATTGAGAGTGAGGAAGCACAGAGACAGAAGTGTGGGCCAGCTCCCTATCCCCTGTTCAAAAAATGGAGTAACTATCCGTGCATCTACTACTTCAGGCTCTTTCACTATAACTTAGACTGCTATTGACCAGGCTGATAGATGTCATCATCCACAAAATTAGATTCAATACATACACACCAATACATACTCAGCAAGATGTGCACAAAGCCTGCATGTAGCAGTCTCTATTGCAACACTGATGAATATTTATAGCAAGGGTGTTTCTGACCATTAGTTTGACACATTTTACATCTAAATGTGATTTTTACCAGTGTCAAGGGATTGCACAGCTGCAACTCCACCAGATGACAAAGGAAAAACTGTGTTACAGGTTTCAGTGCTCATGTGCACCAAGAGCTCCACTGGCCTGAGCTATACTTACCCCACAGACTTTGAAAACCACCTTTAGTTCCTGTCTGAAAGGTTCTATTTATTTTTTTAAATGAAAAAGGCATTTGTCACAGGACCATGTTATATGAATCTGATAAACTTTAGTTCATAAAGAGTTCATTCATGTCCTTGCAGTTGATGATGGTTATTAGAATAACTAAGGCTATATTCAGTTTTGATAAATCAAACTCTTTTCACTTTACATGCAGTAATTAATTTAACAGTAAGTGAAACTGCTCTCTCTTTTTGTGGTGTGATATTATGAAACTCAGCATGGACCACAGATTAGTTTTATTAAAACTAATTTGATTATGCACTGCTGTCATCTAAGTACAGAAATAATAAGATCTAACTTATCTTGAACACAGAGTGAATTACAGATGTTTTGTATATTGGCTGCTTCCTGCATTTGAGAATTATTTGAACTATTTCTAAGAAACAAGATACACAGTTTCTCCTGTTCTAGAGCTGATAATTCTTTTTTT